>CALYLW010002495.1:0-45430 GCA_944989445.1 Ampullaceana balthica
GCAATTCGTGAAGAGGTGCTAGGAATGCCATTTCGAGTAAACACTCAGTGACTTATACAGTATGTTGCATATACTTTTCACTCAGTGACTTATACAGTATGCTGCATATACTTTCACTCAGTGACTTATACAGTATGCTGCATATACTTTCACTCAGTGACTTATGCAGTATGCTGCATATACTTTCACTCAGTGACTTATACAGTATGCTGCACATACTTTCACTCAGTGACTTATACAGTATGCTGCATATACTTTCACTCAATGACTTATACAGTATGCTGCATAAACTGTCAAGGTTTATTTAGGAATGTTTTAAGACTAGTCCGAGTTTTCTTTAACAAAGTCCCCCCCACCCCCACCCCTACCCTTGTGTCACCGGCGTTTAATTTTATTCATTATTATTATTATTATTATTATTACTATTATTAATTATTTTGTTCATATTCCAATTTTGTAATGCTTCCAAAAGTAATATTTACTATGAGAAATGAAATAAAAACCCATACATGTATGTCCTTTTAAATTGAAATTTGAAAAACTATTGCACATTAGATCTAAAGACTATTGAAATAGTATTCATTACCAAGACTAATCTTGGGCTTTTTGGAATGATTTTGTCTTTATCAATGTTTCTGCATTGCAACTAAAGTTGAATAACTTACATACAACTATACTCAACATCAGATGGCAAGCATTGCAGACACATGGGTAGTCACTAGTCACACAATAAGCAGGTTTTGGTGCATTCATAATTTTCATTGGTTGAGGTTAGATTGGAAGCACATGAGAGAATGCCAGACATACTGACAGACCACAGGAACCTGGGAGTCATCGCTTTGACATATATTTTATTTGATGCAGACCAGGAAAAGTAGGAAGAAGTATTTATGTTCCCATTGTATCGAATATTTTGATGCTGATGCTTAAACTGGTCTTGATTAACTTTGATTTCCAAAAAAATCAATTTATCCACTCGAAATCTATTCACATATAGTTCATAAAATAATGTGGAAAATAGGATAAGATTAAAAAGTGGGATCTTTTTGTGCTTGCTATTATCTTTTCTAGAAAATTGTTATGACCGTGTGCAATCTCAAAATTGTGGACGACTTCTGTGAATATTTGGAAAAAAAATATCATTAGTTAAATCACTGATCACAGTTCTCTATATTCTTCTCTAGTCAGTAAATTTCTAATACAATGTCCTGTATCAAGTAGTTTGATATACAAAAAATTCTCTTCCGTATAAACTAAAATGTCTAAGGTAATTTAACATAAATTTTAAGAGATATTTTTTTTTAAAGTTCAATGTTAAAAAATGTATAAATAAAGAGAAAAAAAACCCCCGCATATTTTCAAAAATTTTAATGAAGGGGAAACAATCCTAAAAGAAGACCCATAACTCTCATTGGAACTGATAGAACGTGTAAAATGTAAGAAATCTCAGTCATTTTCGATTGATGGTCTTACGAAAGCAAGGGTGGCCACTCCTGTAGTAACTGAGAGCCATTTAAAAAATATTTTAAAAAATTTAGAGCTGCATTAAAGGATTATGGGCCACGGCTCTCAATAAAAAAAAATCCTGTTTTGATCTATTTAATTTTTTTTTAAAATACCAATTTAATGATTTCAATTCTTTTAACCCTAACCATGTGTTGAAGAAATATTTTCATTACAGTTACACATTGATAAAATATTTAAATATGTAAAATTTATGAAAAGAAACAGACTTCATAAAGACTCTTAGTCACAATGAACATTAATTATTATGATTTTATTGAGAAAGCCTTTGAAGTAGCAAATTTAAACAATCTTATTAGTAGCTTGTAGTTGTGCTGCAAAGAAGTTCTGTCTGATGCTGATTCTGATTACTAGTTACTGCTAAATGCTTCGATTTTATGAACTTACTTGTGGAGTACAAACATTCATTGGAATTTGTGTCATCAGTCGAAAAGGTCTGGAATTATTAGAATCTATTATTGAAATTACTTCTTCGATTTTCTTCTTAATAAAGTCCCCATAAGAATAAGTTATTTTTGCACGAGCAATATTTTAAGCGATGGCATAACTTGCCTCATTTAAAGTGAGACCTTCTTTGCTGAAAGCAGAAAGTAATGTTCGCAGCTGACACATTCTAGACTTTAACTCAGCAGTTTGCCTTTTCTAATTCAGATTGCAGAGGATACAGCGATGAAAACTTTTCATGCCTTTTTTCATAGCGTCGCTTCAAATTGCTACATTTGTGATTTGCTAGAGATGTTCGGCAGATGAGGCAAATTTGCTAACCGTCTTTATCAGTAAATACAAAGTCTTCTTCCCATGCTGTCGCTGTGCATACCCAGGGGCAGAACAGGCATTTTGTATTATTTTTTGAGAAATTATCTTTAAATAAATGTACATATTACATCGAAGGGCAGTTAAGTGCGTGCATTTGTTTGTTTTTTAAATCGACCAAAGATTTCGAAATAATTCAGTAATTATTTACACAGAAAATGATCACAAAAACATATTTATTCACATTTTTTATTTCAAATATGTAACTTTTAATGTAACATATGAACCACAACAAATTGTCCTCTAATTTTCCCAATACCTAAAAATACAGATCACTGTTGTATATTACAAACTTGGCAAATTTGCTGTTTTGCATCCATAAAGCCTGTTGTCTTTCTATTAAAAATAAATAGTCTAAGTGGCCTAATAAGACTGCTGGAGTTTACATAAAGTACTTATTATACTTAACTTCTAAAATTCATTAGTTATTGGTAGATGCACATTTGATATATCAGGTTTCATATATGGAAAGTTCATGTTAGTATAATTTATTAGATATCATAACGGTTACCCTAGATGTTATTAGAGTCTAGTTTCGTGATTAATGTCAATGATTAGACATCTTCTTATCTTATCTATACAGACGCTCCTTCTATGCAGAAGATAATTGCGTCCACAGACCATGACAGATGATCTGTTGGCAAGTGATGCAGCGTTCACTGTGTAGTCCAGTAGTCTCTACTGGACTACTTGGATTTTACCGCAGCTAAGTTTTTTTAAAATTATTATTTCGTTTTATTTGTGTACTATTTGTCCGTTGAGGAAGGCTCTTTGCAGTGGCGGATTTAGGTTTGTCTGCGTGGGGGGGCCAGAAGAAATTTCAGGGGGCGCTGCCATTTTTTTTATTTATTCACTAAGTGCAAATATTTCTAGGTGCTGAAATAAAATTCATTTGTCTAAATTGCTGGTTCTGCAATGAAGATTAGAAATTTGATATGAGATTCACTCTTATTGCTATATTTTATGTTGAAAAAACATTTCTGCTCACTTTAAATGTGAGATTTACTTTAATAAGTTTTCATCTTAAAAGACTGCTGCAGTTTCAAATATGAAATCTAAGTCTAAGGTGTTTTGTTTATGTTACATACATTTTCAAAGTTGCCCTGTGGCAACTTGCTAGACAAAAAGTAACATCTAGTCTTAAGTAGATATGGTTAATCAATTGAATTTATGAAAATGGTAGTTAATTTGGGGATTATTTGTGACAAAATCTAAATTTCTCATAATCCTTTGTGTTCACTTTCAATTGCTGAATATCCTAGCAGACTTTAACATAGAAAACTCTGCATAATAAGTTTATAGTCTTTGGGCTAAATAAAACATCTAAAATGTTTTGATAATGAGGTAGAATTTGATCAAAAGTTTTTATAGGCTTCCAATAGTTTTGTTGTACAAGATGACTCATCAGTTTGTTCAGCTTGCCATAAATAGCAGAGACAGTAACTCAAACAAATAACTAAGTGTTAAATAATATATGCTGCGTTGATCATTCAAAGTACATTATTTAATATTATTTTTGTTTACATCAAACCATTGCAATGAATCTCTTCAATATACAAACAATTATTGCTTTATATTCAGGAGAGTAATAGGTCACAAATGCAAACAAAATATAATGTATTTTAAAAAATGTTAATAATTAATAAAAGTCCTAAATAATTAAAGAAATCATTTATCATATATATATTATATGCATATATCATATGTAGGATAAAGAGATGACAGTAAATTATGAACTTAGTTCCAAAGAGAACAACTTATTTTTTTTTCTAATAAAATTTTTAAGAGCTACTGTTTTTAGTTCTTGTAATAGTTTTCTATCTGAAAGAATGAAATGAGAATTTTAGCTGGCAAAATAGTTCAGTTTAAGGCCAGGTAATCTGATGGTACATATAATGAAAAACACAGAGACGTTGGTGGAGTGGATTGGTCAGGATTAGTAACACACACACACACACAAAGAGTGCCAATAATATTATACTTATAAATAAACTAAACAATGTACTTCAGAATTTAAAAGAATAATTTTTTATTGGAAGTTTGAGCATCAAACTTTGGGAAAATCAATGAACTTCACACAAACAATGATTTTAAGTTCCTTAAATAAACATTTAAAACTCTATCAAGAATGCAGGACTAAACACAAACCATGGATAAGCATAGGGCGTGATATTATTCTGTATATAAGGAGCGTCTGTAACAGATAAGATAAGATAAGAAAGAGCCGTGAGCCCTATATAAATTGCTTTCTACGGGATTTCATTGAAGCAAAACGATTTATCGTTGATTCAAAGTCAACGTTCTCAGCTAGATCACGTTCAATTGAAATTAATGCCAATCCAGACAGACGTTCGTTTGTCATTTTTGGAGCGCAAATAATTTTTGATAGGTTTCAATCTACTGAAACTTCTTTCAGCAGTAGCGCTGCTAATAGTAAGAGTAAAGTAAATTTTATAAAGTATTGACAAATTAGGGAGACTTTGTTTTTCAGTCAAGAATAGCTGAACCTTTTTAACTAGTAGTTCACTGGATAGTAATAGACGTACTGATACATACAAATCTTTGAAGGTATCATATTCTACGATTGCTTCTTCAAGGTTAATGATGTGTTTTTAAATTTTGCATAAACTTTGAAAAGAATCTTTATTTTCTTCCGACATTTGTGATTGACCAATACAAAAGAAATAAGTAACTGTGCTCCGAACGTCATTAAATCGATCATCTATTTGTGTTACAAGTGTATCCATGATAGTGAAGTACGTTTTAGATTTAAAGCGTGTAGTTGGATCATCAGACATTTTATCTCTGCTAAGTTCACCTGCCATGCTTTTGTTTTTTTGAAATTCGCTTTTCTTTAAATTCTGTTTTAACATCTAGTTTGGAACAATTTTCGTTAATAAATTATTTGACATCTGCATTTAGAATTTCAAAAGCTTCATCGCTTCTCATTTCAACAAACTTATTATTCCAACATCGATCAATTGTTTTGCAAAGGCGTTGCAAGTAGTTTGATGACACGAAGATAACTTTTGTACAAATACATCAGAAAAACAGAAGAATATTTTGTTATTAAAACAGAAAGCTTCTGCTCTGACATTTCCTTTATATTCTGTTGATTCCCCTGAATTATATGTGGCTATAATAGTCAACAACTGCATGAACTGCATGCTTACGGCTTGCACATCTTGTAGCAGAAAGTCTTTTCAGACTGTTGATTCATATTGATATTTCTGGTGTTTTTTAAGAGTATGTAGACGTGGTAAACTAGACGTAAGGAATGCATACAACCTTAAAGCTGTGCAAAACTGTACATCACAGTTTACAGACATTGCTTCCATAGTAGCCAAATTCAAAACATGGGCACAACAATTGGGTGAAAGTTTCTTTATTTGAGTTTGAAGGCCACTCTTAATCCAGAGTATGCCTGTCCTCGACAGAGTGAGAAATCAATGTTTCGCTTTTGTAGTTCCGTTAAAATCTTCTCAGCAAATGCGGCAACATTTTTTTTAAAGTCCCATAACCGGTGGTCGTACGGGGTCCTAATTTTCCATTAGAACTTAGGGGCGGGGCTTGATAGACCTTGGTGGGGCGCCACATCTCCTTTCCAGGTCAGCGGAGGACTTTCTTAGCATTAGTCATTCCATTTTTATTTGTGGCTTTAAGGTGGGCTAGATCCCACGCCCCTCAGCTTGCGGGGCGAACGCACTATTTACTTCGCTATCCATAAAAGCCTGTAAATCTTTCCACAAACTGTCCTGATTTTTGAAGAAAATTAACGTAAAGAAACTGACATCTGATCAATTCTAGATATATCAATGGTTGAATCAATAATTAAAGAAAATAATTGTGCAGACTTAACTTCAGTAATTGTCGCCGATAATTCAGATGCGAGATTTAAACCAGATATTACAGTTTCATCATTTGAAATACGATATTGCAATCTTTTTTCTGCTCTTGTGACACCTTTTTAGTGTTTCATCGAGGGCTTCTTTGGGGGGCGCCATTTTAGACCCAACAGGGCGCGGGGGGGGCCGGCCGCCCCCCCTGCCCTATAGCTAAATCCGCCACTGGCTCTTTGCCGAAACGTTCGCTGTTGTGTTGCGTCCTGTCAGGCCTACTAATACCCTGTTTTTATATTATGCATTTACCACGTGGAATCTAACAACGGCAGTCAAATACAGATGCTTATATAGAGATAAACTAAAAAATGCATTAATATACTTACGGTACATTTGATCGATCTGAAATTTTGACACAATGTATTGTCATCCAAGATCTATCTGTGGTAAAATTTTGAGCTCTCTAGGACCATCAGTAGTGGTTTAATTTTATGCTGGCAAATTTGAAAAATTGCGGACAGACAGACACGAAAGCAAGTTAATAATAAATAGATGTAAAAACAAAGTTTTTGACTAAAAATCCCTTATATATGAGACATAACTAAAAGGAGTGATTATGTTTAAACGCGACATTTACAGACTGAAACATAATTATCTCCCCTGGTTTTAAAACCGGGCGCAGGGACGGTAGGGGGTTTGAACATCGACGGTCGCGTCACGCGTGAACTGAACTGGCACTTGAAAGAATTATAAACAAATAGTCGGTTCGGATGTCCGATTAAACTTACAAAGCAAGTTAATATAAGGGATTTAAAAACGTGGTAAAAAGAGCGAGGAGGAAGGCCAGGCAACACTGCCCCACTGCATTCGTGTGTGTGACATGCAGAAGAGACTTCCATTAAAAGATTGGTCTCATCAGCCACACCAAGAGCTGCAAATAACAAAGATAAGGCTATCGTCTGTCGTAGACAGAAAGATGCCATACTTCATACAGACCACTGTAAAGTGTTTCTAAGATCTTAGTGGTGATCAAGAACAACTGTGTAAAGTTGTCAATACAGACTATTGAACAATCGTGACGTCATGTGGAATCACGCTTGTTACATCCAAAGAGTGTCCTCACAAGAAATAACAATGTCTTAATTTAAGAATACATTATTTAATACCGAACTTTTTAATAAAATATATTTTTTAAAATAACGAGACATTAAGGGGAGTAACTGCAACAAATAATATAGTATTTCAATAACAGAAAAGATGTATTCTTACCCCCCTTTACCCAGCACACGCCAACAAGAAGCTCATGTTTTTAAATCCCTTATATTAACTTCGCAGCCGTCTCTCTCATCATCTCTCTCATCATCTCTCTCTCTCTGTCTGTCTTGGGCTCGGCGGGCGGAAAAACAGAAGTCAAAAATGACCCACTTCCCATGATCCGATCGAACTGAAATTTGGCACACGGACCCGTCTGACCTAACAATGCATCGTATCAAAATTTCAGATCGATCGAACGTACCGTAATTAAATTAATGCATTTTTAGTTTATCCTTATATGAGGTATGTAATTCAAAATTCACTGTTTGTTATTGTTTTTTTTATTCCAGTTCCACGTGAGTTTGAGTTGACGCCGACCGTCGTGTTGACGACGACCGTCGTGCCGACACCCCCTCACATCCCACCCCCATTTATTAAAGACAAGGGACATCACTCAGTGTCAGTCTGTAAATGTTTGAAAATAATCAATACTGTTAGTTATGTCTCATATATAAGGGATTTATAGTCAAAAACTTTGTTTTGTTTTTTAAATCCCTTATATTAACTTCGCGGCCGTCTCTCTCTGTCTTGGGCTCGGCGGGCGGGCGGAAAAACAGAAGTCGAAAAATGACCCACTTCCCATGATCCGATCGAACTGAAATTTGGCACACGGACCCGTCTAACCTAACAATGCATCGTATCAAAATTTCAGATCGATCGAACGTACCGTAATTAAATTAATGCATTTTTAGTTTATCCTTATATGAGGTATGTAATTTAAATTCACGTTTTTTTTTGTTTTTTTTTCTTCCATTCCACGTGAGTTTGAGTTGACGCCGACCGTCGTTGACGCCGACCGTCGAGCCGACACCCCCTCACGTCCCACCCCCATTTATTAAAGACAAGGGACATCACTCGGTGTCAGTCTGTCAATGTTTTTTCCCCTCTCCCCCTCCCACCCACCCCTCCCCCCTCCCACCCACACCTCCCCCCCAGGGTTATGAAGCAAACTTGAGTTAAGACAGATTCAGTCTGTAAATGTTTGAAAATAATCAATACTGTTAGTTATGTCTCATATATAAGGGATTTATAGTCAAAAACTTTGTTTTTACGGGTTTGTTTTATTAAATCCCTTATATTAACTTCGCGGCCGTCTCTCTCTCTCTCGTCTTGGGCTCGGCGGGCGGGCGGAAAAACAGAAGTCAAAAATGACCCACTTCCCATGATCCGATCGAACTGAAATTTGGCACACGGACCCGTCTGACCTAACAATGCATCGTATCAAAATTTCAGATCGATCGAACGTACCGTAATTAAATTAATGCATTTTTAGTTTATCCTTATATGAGGTATGTAATTCAAAATTCACTGTTTGTTATTGTTTTTTTTCTTCCAGTTTCACGTGAGTTTGAGTTGACGCCGACCGTCGTGTTGACGCCGACCGTCGTGCCGACACCCCCTCACATCCCACCCCCATTTATTAAAGACAAGGGACATCACTCGGTGTCAGTCTGTAAATGTTTGAAAATAATCAATACTGTTAGTTATGTCTCATATATAAGGGATTTATAGTCAAAAACTTTGTTTTTACGGGTTTGTTTTATTACAAATTATAGAAATTTTCCTTTGCAATAAAAACACGGAGGTGAAGTTATATGAACATGTAGACATCCTGACTGAGCTCCAACATGCGCTGCTAAATGCTGATATGCCTTGACAAAACGCCACCTAGCGGGAGAATCCCATATACCCGGTGCTGGACACATAAGCATTGTTGTATATTGTTATTATTAATTATTATTATTGATTTAAATTTTCATCTTGTTTATTCAGCATCATTACTGTCGCAATTAGAATAGCGCGCACAATAATTGTTGCAATTAGAATAGCGCGCACAAAAATTGCTTTACTTAAATTTACGCATCTTCTCCGGCTTTTTTTGCAACCAGCGTGAGAAGGTTTTTTACCATTCCTGAGGTCAAAGTTGGCGATCTGATCCTTTCGCGAACGCACTAGAGCGTTTTATTGACCGTAAGATGGATGAGGCGAATATCTAAGTCAGCGTGATGTCAACTCGGTTAGCAATAGCCTGAGATGGTTTACTGACCTAAAGACCTAACAGTCACCGCATCGTCAATGCTTACATCGATCAGGGCGACAGGTGTGTCGACTTGTCCCTTAAGTTCTGTCAACATGTAAAGTCCCATTCGTTTAGAAGATAACATTTCAAGTAAGAAAAATATCAGAAAAGGTTGAAATAAAGAAAATATAAGATACGGTTATAATAAAGAAAATATCAAATAAGGTTGTAATAAAGAAAATATCAGGAAAGGTTGTAATAAAGAAAATATCAGAAAAGGTTGTAATGAAGAAACTCTTAGATAGGGTTTTAATAAAGAAAATATCAGAAAAGACTGTAATAAAGAAAATATAAGATACGGTTATAATAAAGAAAATATCAGAAAAGGTTGTAATAAAGAAAATATCAGAAAAAGTTTTAATAAAGAAAATATCAGAAAAGGTTGTAATGAAGAAACTCTTAGATAGGGTTTTAATAAAGAAAATATCAGATTAGGTTGTAATGAAGAAAATCTAGTTATTCCATTATTATAATAAGAAAATAGTCTCAAATTTATAAATGATACATACAAAGAATATAATTGCAACGAGGCATTTAAAAAATTGAATGCAACAATTTCTAAAGGAAGTCCATGGAAAATTACTCTGGATATGAATATCTATAAATAGTTACTACTGCGCATCATACTGCGCACGTGTTATAAACTTGATGTTCAGTGTCTCAGTGTCAACACTTTGCACCTAAGCTTTGTGGCTACCTCCTTATAGTCTGTTCATACAATCCAAATCCCACCACACGTTTCAACTTCTTTTTTTAGATTTTTAGACCCAATCTGTTCCAATTTTAAAACCCCCTTTTCTTGCAAACAAATTCACAACTTTGCATACCACTTTTGGGCACCGCGACGGACAGGGCTGAAAGCATTTGTTGGGACAAGCATGGCCACGACTACATACTTTCTTGCAAGGCTCTAGGCAGAATTTACGGGCATTGAACGTCTGCTGTGTGCTGGTTATACTACGACACACATGACCCGCACGCTAACAACTCTGTACAAGGCAGACGGGGACTGGCTACAAATGGCGATTCTTTCATGGCCTCTTTCGCAGAACTCTATGCTTATCTGAGTACAGATGGTGTCCTTAGATGCGACATTGCAGCAGATTTTTTGAGAACCGTGACCACAAGGCAGAGGAAGCGATGCACGGATCTGTAGGGGTGGACATTTAGCTTTTGGCGGGAGTACTAACGGGTGTTCACATGTATGCCCGCATCTCAAAACCACTGTGCAGTTCTTAGAACAGCGCTCTAGGCACCTCTTGGGACAGACATGACCGTTAGTGCAAACCTTTCTGCAGAGCTTGTAACACAGTTCGTCTCTTAACATGGCCCCTGACGGCAGGTCCGAACAGATGTGACCACAAGGGAGTACAATCCCACACGGCGGACATGGCTCACCACATCGCTTGGGACACGGATGACCTTTGACACAGATCTTTTCACATGGCAGTCGACACGTCCTTCTGTAACCGCACTCGACAAAACTAAGGTGACCGCACGGGAGCCGCTTGTGCACTTGTTCTTTGCAAGGAGGACATGTCTCGGAGCAGGTAGCCTGGCACTGGTGTCCCCATGCGGCAGACTTTTTGACAACGCTGATCGCACTTGGCGGTGGGCTTGTGGCACGCTGCCTCATATTCATGCCACAGTTTAGCACTCGCTTGACTGACACGCTGCATGGCGAGCACCGGTCTTTACATTGGAGAGGGCACGGGTGGCCTGCTGGGCATTTCTTTAAACAAGGCTGTCGACACACAACGTTGAAATGCCCGAGACCACTTAACCCCTGCAGTATGTGCCCACAAGGTAACTTTCGAGTTTCATAACTCGGGCATTCTGGGCATTGTTTTCTACATTTGCCTGTACATTTGTGTCCCTCTTGGACAGGTTTTGAAACACGCCGCGTGGCACAGGCTGCTATCATGGACATCAATATGAAACTGTGTTGAAGCAAGGAAGGAGCGCGATAACTTGTTGTTGCAAGCCTGGCCACACCCCTTAAGTTGAATGGCTTTGGTCCAATCCTTGACATCAGCGATTTCTGTTATCCGCCCGTGTTGCCGGCAGCGAAGTCTTAGATTTCCGATACAGCCTTGCCTCTCAGCCGTCTGGTCAATGTTATACCACAGGTCACTGTGCCTCACCAACAGATCAATATCTCCAATCACGTACATTCCGTACTGAGCCCGTGACAAGGCCACACACACGCGGTTGTCTGTGCTCAGAAAGCCGACGTTTTCCTTCGCGTTACTCCGCACCAAAGAAAGGAGAATGATTTTATTCTGCTCCCCCTGGAAGTTGTCCACAGTCGAGACCTGAACACTCTGAAGTAACGGTTTTTTGGAATTGTTGATAAGTTCTTGTATCAACGTCACCTGTCCGGAGTACGCGCCCAGGATCGTTATCTCTTCCGGTAGATGTCCCTGCATTAGGAGATACTCGCAAAGTTTGACGAGATACCTCGCCTCGAAGTTGTTTAACTTGCTGGCGCTGTTTTTCACGTTGTTTTCCGGTTGGTTGTGTTTGATGAAGAACACGTTGTTGTCCATGCCGCTCACAGACGGCCTTCCTTTGACGGACTCACTGTCTTTCAGGTCTGGGTAAATGAGTCTCATGAAGACTGAGATCTCTGGACGCATGCGATGTTGTTCCACGAGCTGAATGCAAGTGAATTTGTTGTTGACGAGTCTTTCAAACATGGACACCTCGAGACCGAAGTCCTGAGCGAGTTGGTAGACTTGTGTCCTTGGCCTCAACTGCTGGTGGTCTCCGATGAGAATCAGGTGCTGGCAGTGTTCATTTAACGCCGTGATGATGTGAGCCTCCAGGACCTCTGCAGCCTCCTCCACCACGATGATGCGTGGACCGATGGTGCGGAGCAGCTTCCGGTTCCTGGCGGCGCCGGTCGTTGTCATGCCAACCACCATGGCTTCCTTCAAGATGGCGATATCCTGAACCGCTCTTATCTCTCGATATTGTTCAAGAAGAAGATTGTAATGGTCTGTTAGAGCCTGCAGTCGTGAAGACAATGCTACCATCAGATCGTTGTACCACGCCTTGTATAACCTGTACCTACTGTTCCTGTCCAACGTCCACACGTCGCTTGTCACCAGCGCCTCCTCTTGACTCATCGGCAGGGAATCTTTGATCTTTCTCAACGCCTGTCCATATGTCATTTTCATCCAGGCATTTTCCGAAGACGACGTATCGCACATTGTGACGTCAACACCCAACATCAAGGCCCTGTTCAAAATCTCAACTTTCCTGGAGTCGAATTCCTCTTTGAGCTCTTCCTCCTCGCAATCGGCGTCCTCTTGGAAATTTGATTCATCATCATCGTCGGTTTCATCGTGCGGCGCTGCGTCACGTCTCTGAAACATATTTTTTTGGAGCTCGTCTATTGCGTCCAGCATCTCATCCACATCCCTGCCCAGTAACCAGGCAGTCACCGTCTCGTACCCGCCCCCGTGTATCTTAGCTAGCACCTTGTCTGATACGACGGTCGAAAGTGCCTCGTCTCCAAGCAGTTGGTCTTTAGACGGTTTCCCAAACTTCCGTTCGTACGCGGACACCCAGTACTTGTAAACAGCCGCTTTCGTGGTCACGGGTATATTCCTGCTGAAATCTAAGCCGCTCTCCTTTCGTACCAGAGAGCACTTTTTGATCAGTGACACGAGATGGATTTGAACAGCAGTCGTAATGGAAGTTTCTAAATCAACCTCTTCTATGTCTAGCCACAGTTTCAGTTTCGGCTTATCCGGCGCATCTGTGAAAGTCGCCCCCCGGTAAGCTCTGAAAGTGGGTCACTGACATGAAGTTTGTCAAATCCTCCAACTCAGGGAGGTCAACCTTGAACATCTTTATTTCTCGGCTCACTTGTCTAATTTCACGCTCTGCTGCATTTATTTTCTTAAGAACACAGTTTGTATACTTTGAAGCGAATGTTGATTTTTTTCTTTTGTGCCGAATTTCGCCCAGATTAAACGGTTTCAAAGCAGTGCTGTCACTCCGACCACCGACTCGTACGATACCTTGATCACAAAACTGCAGCAATCCCTCGAGGAACTGGTCGAGCGCGTGGTTCGTGAAACACACCACGAGAATCGGTTTGTCGTCAGGAACACCCCGGCCTCGGTTTTCAAGCAGAATTCTCATAAGTTTCCAACTGACATATGTCTTTCCGGTTCCGGGCGGTCCTTGCAGTAAAGTTAGTTCCCTTGTCAGTGCTACTTTTATTGCTGTATACTGTTCTTTATTTAGACAGACTTTAGTCAAGCCAGGCCAGCAGTAATTCGGGAAGATTTGTTGTTGTGACCACTTCACGTGTTTCAAATCATCTCCCTTGATGCAGCTTAGATCATAACACGCCGTGTCTGTCAGATACGCCGTTTGTTTTGACTCCGTCACACATTGCACCAGGTAGGACTCCATGGGGAGATGTAAGTCAAACATGTCCTGGAGTCCCTCTAGCACGTACCTGTAGGCCACGAAGAAAGACGGCGATTCTACGAGTTTGAGTTTTTCATCTGCTGAAATCCCGTAGACAGCCTCGAAACAGTTGTGGAAATGGACAAACAGAATCCCGAGAGAGAGATTGTTGGCAGAGTTATGTGCCACTGTGGCAAACAAGACACTTTTGAAATTGTCGTTAGAAACACAAACAAGATTTCCCGTCATGAAACAACTCGTGCAATCCCATTTGCTTTCGTTCAGTCTTGCAATGTCCAGACGCAGTACATGCTCTACGCCCTCCTCTGCTCGGGCTCCGATGATCCGGACATCCTCGTAAACTATTTGCGTCGAGTCGGATAAGTGTTTTTTCCCTTGCCTGCACTGACCAACAGTTTCACGCAGCGGTCTCATGAAATCTTCTCTGAGCAATCGAAACATGACGTCGAAGTACTCTCCCTTGTCACGGAAGGCGCCCACGACTTTGTTGGCACGAAAGACCGGCCTCGCGCAATCTGTGACGTCACGCTCTGAGGGACAAACCGTCATCTGTCGGAAATCGTCCTCCTGATCCACGCATCTTGCTATTTTCCCGCCTTCTGCCGTAACATTCTTGGCGACGGCCTCTATAAACGAATCAACCATGCTCACGGCTACCGTACCCAAACTTTGCTCTAAATCTGAATCGACGATATGCTCAATGAAGCTTCTGCAACCCTCAATCTTTGGTGCCAGGCAACGACAAGTCTCCACCACAAGACGCATCATCACGTCCACCACGGCGTCCACGCTCGGGTCCCCGCCTCCCAACCTCCCCCTCGTATAACGGGTCAGATGAAACGAGTACAACCTCGATGACGCGGTGGCCGCCAGGATCTGCTTGAAGCCGTGTGTTAGGTTCTTGCACGTCAGCACAGTATCGAAGATGGCTCCCAGGAGCTCCATCTTGTCCGAGTTGATGGCGTCCGAGTTCAGGAAGGCGGCGAAGTAGTCCAGGTTATGCAGGATTCGAACAAACAGCTCCCCGGGGTCATGCCCGAGCTCCGCCCATTCCTTCAGCCGGGTGTAACTCAACGAGCCACTAGGCTGCTGCTTGGAGTTTGCATTGGGCCTCCCTCTTCCGCCTCTTCTGCGTCCGCCCCTGCCTCTTGCCTTCGGATTGTTCATCCTCTTTCTACATAAATAGAAGGGGGAAAAAAAAGAAACTAAATTTCGATGATTTTAAAGTAAAATTACTTCTGTGTTTCTTACGTAGTAGTACAAACGGTATCACGTCAAAAGGGCGAAACAATAAGAGCGAAAACAAAAAAAGCGAAACAATATGAGCGAAAATGAAAAAGGCGAAAGCCAAAAAAGGCGTAAAACAATTAAAGCGAAAGATAAAAATGCGAAATCATGTCAGGGTTAGGTTTAGGGGTTAGGGTTAGAATTTCCTGAGCTCATAACTTTAAACTTTTTTGTTTTCACCTTTTTATTTTCCCTTTTTTTTGTTTACGCCTATTTTGGCCTGCGCCTTTTTTTTACTTTCGCTATTTTTGTTTTCGCCCTTTTGACGTCACTCTTTTTGTTTTCGCCCTTTTTGTTTTCGCCTTTTTAACATGTAACCAGTACAAACGCCATATAAACTCCCAAATAACATATGGCCCCTTCCCATAAACGTACAAGTTACAAGTAACATACCCCCCCCATAAACGTAATAGTAGCATAATACCCCGCCCCCCTCACAAATTTACTTATTAGTGACATAAGCCCCCATAAACTTACAAGATGTACAAGCCTGTATTAAGGAACATTGCATGAAAATGTTCATGGGGTACTATGCTTGTCAAGAAGCTCTCTACATTATTAAAATATTTCCAAGCCAACGCTTCATTTCTTATTTATTGAATAAACACTTCAATAAATGACACTGATGCTGATATTGTCGCATGCATATGTCTTTCGAAGTGAAGATAGTATGATAAAGCTAGATTTTCCAAACATTAATTTTTGTTTTCACAATGGCATTAAATCCACATCTGACTAAATATTTCGCACTAGACTAAATATTACGCACCGTACTAAATGCTACACACTAGACTAAATGTTATACAACATACTAAATGTTACGCACAATACACAATGTTATACACTGGACTAAATATTACACACCGTACTAAATGCTACACACTAGACTAAATGTTACACACCATACGCAATGATACACACTAGACTAAAAGTTACACACCAGACTAAATGTTACAAACGAAACTAAATGTTACACAACATACTAAATGTTACACATCATACGCAATGTTACACACTAGACTAAATGTATGGGGGTTATTTTAGTCAGGGGCAGTGAAGTCAAGAAACAGTGCAGCCTGTATCATTTTAGTATGGTGTCATTGGAGTCAAGGAACATTTTTAGTCTGGGGAACAGTGTAGTCAGGGAGTAGCGTTGTCAAGGGGCAGTGAAGTCAAGGGGCGGCGGAGTCAAGGAGCAGTGGAGTCAAGGAGCAGTGAAGTCAAGGGCAGTGAAGTCAAGGAGCAGTGAAGTCAAGGGGCAGTGAAGTCAAGGCGCTGTGTTGTCAAGGGGCAGTGTTGTCAAGGGGCACTGAAATAACGAAGTTTGGAGACAGCTGACGAGGCGGTCTTCCTGAAACACCCGAGGCTGGAGGGACCTCCGAGAGCCAAAACTTAAAGGCAGAGGGCACTGCACCGAAAAGTGACATGAGCAGGGGGACCTTCCCTAACGTCACGCTATGTTACTGGTTGAGACAAAGAGATAGAGAGATAACAGGTCGGCTGGCTGAATGCCAACTGAGATCTAGACAA
Organism: Ampullaceana balthica; assembly: GCA_944989445.1. Lineage (NCBI taxonomy): Eukaryota > Metazoa > Mollusca > Gastropoda > Lymnaeidae > Ampullaceana > Ampullaceana balthica. The sequence continues at coordinate 16,837 of CALYLW010002495.1, forward strand.
GGTGCTCATTTGAAGGCATGAGGATAAACGCTTCCCGGAAAAGTTGAAATAATTTTCTTTCTAAAAAAGGGGTTGCATTTTGGCGTATACCCCAACCCCCCTTGTGCCAACGGTCTCTTGGATTTCACTAGCGCACCCCCCCCCCTAAATAAGACATTGGTACAATTTTAACTTGAACAAGTTACAACAAATTTCTGTATACATATTGGATCACATGTCGATGAATGACGTTTGAAGGAATTTAGTTTCATTGTGTCAAACTTTGGATGTGTGTGGTGGGGGGGGGAGGAGGTTTACCAGGTGACTATTGTACTTTTTAAAGAAGATATCGTCTGAAGGTATCACACGGCGGCGACCCAGCTTTGATCAGATCAATATTTGCTATGACCCAAATACCGGTATATGACGTCATCTTAGCAATGTTAGCGTAATTAACAGTAGCCTCCCCTTCGTGAACTGTGTAAGAGATAGTTTCATATTGCTAGATTTGGGAGGTCAAGTCAAGCAAAGATTAACATTTCTTCACACAGTTGCAAATAATAATATAATATAGATTTAATATAATAATACAAATGCAATTTACAATAAATGTAAAAGGTGCAACTTGTTTTTCAGTCAATGTTAGAAATGTTCTCATTATTGAAGCTATTTTGGTCGTGAGTAAAACCTTTTCACTAATAACTGGCTCGGTAAAAGCTAATCTAAATCTACAACAATGAATATTGTTAGTTTATATAGAGCCACCTACCTTTATAAAGGCGTCTTTAAATTATTTTGTATAGACATTTGTGTACCTTCTCACATTATCACTGTCATTCAGATGTGTAACTCCGTCATTGTCTCTAATCTGCTCCCGTGTTACATTCTAACCTTGCACAAACTGTTCATATGCTGCACCAAATGTCACACAATTTCTGCATTCATCAACACCTTGCAAGGACAAGTATTTCCAAGAAGCACACCAGATAAGGGGACGCCATGAATTGAAACTAAAAGCATGGTGCGGTATTCGCTCCCTTGAAACTGATATGTGTTGAGAGGTCGGTCTTTAAACATGTTTACAGCCAGAGGCGTCGCTGGAGGAGTTTTTTTACGCCGCGGAACAAGATTTAATTTTACCCCCTCCACCCCGTTCCCAAAAGTCCGGATCGTTTGGAAGATTATCCATCCGCGGGAACGGAACAAAATAATTGTGGATGTGGGGTGCAAGTGCAATCTTGACGGTGACAAGTTATGACGGGGAAAAGGCGTGAAAGGGACAAAGCATAACGACGAATTGGTCTCACTTTGGCTTTATAGCTCCAGCCATACAGCCATACAAAGACACGAATTCCTTCTGGTTTGGGGGGAGGGTGGTCACAGATCTTCTGGTTTGGGGGGAGGGGGGGTGGTCACAGATTCATTTCACCCTTGGTAACTTTACAGTCTATCTTTATTAGTTTTATTTTTAAACAAAAATTTATTCTTAAAAAAAAAGATTTTTATCTGCAGTCAGGGGCGTCTGGGCGGTTTGGGGGAAAGTAGGCGGAGCAACCGCTTTCAAGGGGGGGGGGTGTTAATCCCACTGGTCCCTTCGGATTAATTTTTTTTAGGTAATTAGGTAGTTGTTTGTGTCATCGACAAGGTAAAGGACCATTCTCTTCATCTTTTGTTTTCTGTGGCAACTTGGTGTGTCCTTTGGAAAAAATATTGATCTCTTTAGTCACCAAAGGACAAAAAAGGTAATATAGCTGATATAAAAAAAAGAAAATCTAATAATAATAATATAAAATATAATATTTCAGGGAACAGCTTAACATCAGGCTTAAGGCAGCTCTTAAGGCCAATACCACGCAGAAAGCCATCCCCAATCCTTATGATGCTATAGTGGCTGCGACAGAAAAAATTGATGCGACATGGCTACATCTTCGAGGCACTATATACAACACCTGTCTTGCCGTCCTCGGGAGGAAGGAAAGAAAAAATGCAGATTGGTTCGAGGCCCACTGGGTTACAAGTCTAAAAATTCAAGTAAATGTGTGTATTTTGTGTAAACACTAAAAGTACCATAATTATAATTATATCTCTGAATTCTTTTTAATATCATTGTTTTTAATTTTTGTTATGCTGTTTTTATATGCAATTAATATGTAGATATAATGAGTCTGAATAAGCGTTTTTTTTAAAAATCAACGAACATTTGTCTGAGAGCCAGATGCAGCCATCAAAAGAGCCACATCTGGCTCGCGAGCCATGGTTTCCCGACCCCTGGTCTATAGGCTACTGTTGGCAAATATAGCTTTGTGTCTTATCTGTTTACAGACGCTCCTTCTATACAGAAATACAGTGTCACTACGAAATTTATAATTCACCGAATTTCGGAATGTTGGTCCTGATTGAGACAATAATCATACATGAACTATACTGTACAAAGCTAAAGAACTCACTAAGCCATGCTGTCTTAAATTTTAAGTTGAGATTGACACGAATTTTTAACAAAATACATTTATTCATTTATCGATTTTGAATTAATTTTTTAAAAATTACAATATAAAATTTTGTATGAAATGAAAGTGAAAAAATTGTCACTTAACTAAAAGTTAAAGTTTAAATTAATTAAAAAAATATTACTATTACTATTACTATTACTATAAGTAAGTAACTATAACTATTAAATAACTTAAATAAGGGAAAAGTGAATATTTAATTATTTAATTTTAATTCTGCTACGTCAGGTCGGACCAATAATTAGACTGACAGTGGTATACTCTTAGACATGAGTAGACAAAACTTTAATTTTGACTGCCTTAAAACTTAAAGTTCATTTTTCAAACGTCCAACATGGTGCTTAATTATAATAATTTTTGAAAATTCCATTTATAATTGATTGACCTTTAGTACCTGACCTTTGACCCAGATAGGTCAACTTTACGGAACTGAATCGACTGATAACACAGGGTTTTTCGCCCGTATCCACAGATTAATTAAGTAGTTATCCCATGTCGATTTGGAGATCTCATATCCTGAATTTCATAGTTGCCACAAAACCAGCTGCTGTCGCAAGATCAACCAGTTTCTCCATTTTGAAAAGTCACTTTTGTCGTTTTTCAATTTTAAATTTAAATAAAAAGAGAATGTCTCTTACAGACGAAGAGGCAAAAAAGGCATGTGTACCACCACCAGCAGAAACCGAGGTTGGTCTTTCTGTTTCTTTACTATAATAATACTATAATAGTAAATAGTATACTATAATCAAATTGACTGTAATATTTAATAAAAATATAAAATATTTACATTTGTTTGGGTCAGTTAGTAGGCATAAGACTAAGACGACTTTGAATTTGAAAAGTGAGTTTTATCAACTTACAGATTTACATTTAGTCTAGTCATTTACAAGAGACAAGAGTGTCTAGCCTAGACTAGAGTTAGATAGTTTAGTATAGTATAGTCAGTAGTAAGTAGTCAGTTAAGTCAGTATATTCAGTTTAAGTTTCAGTATACTACAGTTACAGTATAGAGTTAAGTAAAGTAGCCTACTGAAACTAACGGTAGCAGCGCAAGTAGTCTAATGTCTTATCCATACAGAAGAATATTGTGTCCACAGACCATGCCAGTCTGTTGACTGTTGTTGTTGTTGGCATGTGACACAGCGTTCACAGGCCACGGCTATGAGGGTTCCACGCATTAACCAGCCACATTTTTGTTTCCCCTAACTAGTGTTAGGTACTTATTCGGAGCTGGGTGGACTCAGACTCAGGGACACCCTAGGCCCCGGGAACAAATCCCTGCATTCAAATTGATTCGAACCCAAAGCCATTGGTACGCCAGTAGTAGATCTAAGAGTCTTAGATCTAAGATCATATCACCATTATCAGTCCCGTGACCGTTGCGGTCGTTGGGGGAGCGCATGGACACAACAGATAATGATCTCCACATATGCCTATTTTGAGCGGCGGCCAAAAATTCTTGCAATTTCATCCCTGTCCATTCCTTTATGTTGTCCGGCCAGCTTTTCCGTTGTTGACCTCTTCGCCGGCCCCCTTCTACAGTGCCTTGAAGGATAATTTTTGTCAGGGTATCATGTCGCAGTACATGACCGAACCATGCCATCTTGTGTCTCTTAATTGTTGTTATGATGGTTTCTTGATGACCCGCAATAGAGTTTATAGTTTATTCTATCCCAGACATATTCATTGGTCTTATGTTCTAAATAGGAGATCTGGAGAATTTTCCTCATGCATTTGTTTTCAAATGCCTGCAGCTTGCTTTCTGTGGCTGCCATTAGTGTCCAGGTCTCACATCCATAAAGGACAATGGTTTTAACGAGAGCTCTTTAAAGCCTGAGCTTTGTTGGCAGGCTAATGTTCTTTGCTGTTCCATATTTTGGTCAACTTCGTCATTGCGGCCATTGCCGACCCAATTCTAGCTCGAATTTGAACTTCACATGTACCATCTCTGGATATAATTGCTCCTAGATATTTAAAGTTATGTACCTCCTCCAGCTTTTGTTGGTTCATTACAATGTTGGCCATACTGGCAGCTGAGGATTAACCAATATCTTGCTTTTCTCGGAGCTAATTTCCATCCCATATGCTCCTGATCTTTCTGCTAGTTTGTCAGTGTGCTTCTGTAGTTCTTTACTGCTCCCAGCCAAAAGATCTGTCATCAGCAAATCATAGGTTGCATAAGGGTCTTCCGCCTATAGAGATGGATGTTTTGTGATCACTGAGAGTTTCTTGCATGATTTTTTCAAGGAAGATATTGAACAGGACAGGTGAGAGAATGCAGCCCTGGCGGACTCCGATCGTCGTTTTGAAGAAGTCCCCTACGCAGCCTTTAAATAAAACTGCACTGCTTGCCTGATTGTAGAGTTCTTGGATCAACTTTACCTGCCCTTTTTCAATGTTGAAACTTCTCATCACTTGCCAAAGTCCCTTGTGCCATACTCAGTCAAAGGCTTTCTTGAAGTCTATGAAGTTGTGATGGAGTTCGCGTTTGTGCTGTAGATGTTTTTCTATGAGCAAGCGACAGTTGAAGATCTGCTCGATTGTGCTTCTGCCTGGTCTGAAACCTGCTTGTTCTTCTGCCAGTAATTCCTCGGATATTGGCTTTAGCTAGCCGAGGATAATTTTTAGCATTACTTTGCTAGGGTGGCTGATAAGGCTGATTGTTCTATAATTATGGCATTGTTTCGTATTGCCTTTCTTAGGTAATGGTATGATTAGCGACTGCGTCTAATCTTTGGGCCGTATCTTATTTTCAAATATTTTCTGGCAGAGTTTTCTTTAGGGGCTTTCGTTACCTCTGCTCCTCCATGTTTCAGCAATTCAGCAGGGATATTGGCAACTCCAGGTGACTTCCCCTCTTTTAATTTCTGTACTGCCTCTTCAACTTCGCTCAGCAGCACTGGTGGATCATGCATCTCTCTGTTCTCCTGTAGTATGTTGCTATCTGGATTGATTTTACAATTGTACAGTTTGGTGCAATATTCTGTCCATCGTCTTAGTACCGCCATGTTATCAGTAAGGAGCTGGCCTTTACTGTCTTCAATTATCGAAGCTGTCACCTGGTGCGTTTTTAGTAAGATTTCTTAAAGTCTCATACGCTTTCTTAGTATTACTGGCAGCTATGCTATCTTCCACTGTGCGGCACTGATTATCTATCCATTCCTCTTTGGCCTGCTTCATCTCCTTCCTGATCTTTGTATTAATCAACCTGTATTTGTCTGCTGTAAACTGATTAGAATTTTTGTTTTTCCTTAACATTCTTCTTTCATCACATAAATCAAGAATCTTGTTGGTGACCCAATGCTGTTTCTTGTTTCGTTGCCTACCTATGACTTCTTCTGCTGTTGAAGTTAGAATTTCCTTCAAGTTGTTAGCCAAGGCTTCTACATCTTGGTCGATAGTGGCCAATGCTGCAAACTTGCCACCAACCTTGGCCTGGAATATCTCCGCAATTTCAGGGTCTTCTAGTTTGTCCAGACCAAAACGAATACACAGATTTTTTTCCTCTATTTAACTTCAGTTTCAGCTTAAGTCTAGTTAGGACAAGATTATGGTCACTTCCTATATCTGCACCAGGGAAGGACCTTGTTTGGGCTTTAATGATACTAGATTTGAAACGCCTCGGCACAAGAATGTAATCAATTTGGTTCTTGATTAAGCCTCCAGGTGATTGCCAGATGATGGTTCTTGATTGCTTGTGTGGATGCACGGTGTTAGCGAGGGTCAAGCAATGACTTTGTGCGAATTCGAAGATCATATATCATATAGCTATTACTGTTAGTAATACTATAAAAGTCTATAGTGCCTAAAGACTATAGGCTATACTAATTATAATATTCCTATAGCCTACTACTTCTAACTATATAATATTAACTATATAGTATCATCGGCATCCTTCTGTCTCAAGAGACGATGGTGCATGACCGTTGGGTTGGGTTGCATTTCTTCGTGTGGCTGAGCAGTCCTATCCTTGAGTGACAGTCTTTTCCACAGCTTTTGCACACGAGTTCTGTGCTTCCCAATGTTTTGTCCTTTCTCATAGCTCTTCTGTCTGTAGCCTCCTCCATCCTTCGTTTCTCGGCTACCATGTCGCCCTCTTTGACAACTGTGCGCCACGTAGATCTGTCTTCTGCTTTGCATTCCCAGTCACTTGTGTTTATTTTGGCTGCTTTCATGTCTCTCTGGCAGACATCTTTAAATCGGAGACGTGGGCGACCTGTCTTCCTCTTTCCCGATGCCAGTTCTCCATATAGGAGGTCCTTGGGGATATGATCCGGGCTCATTCTTTTTACATGTCATCTTAGGCGTCTTTCACTAAGGATTGAGAACATGCTTTGGATATTGGCACGCATAAGGACCTCACTATTTGGCAATTTGTCCTGCCATTTAATGCCAAGGATGCGACGCAGGCACCTCAAGTGGAAGCTATTAAGCTTGTGCTCATGGGATGAATAAGTGGTCCATGTTGTCACATCTGATTAACATAATTTTGTGACGTAAGGTCACATGAATGGTGGACGCGGGAAGAAAGGAGCATTTCTATTAGTTGAAAGTGTTGGGCGAACAGTTGTGTGTAGACTTCCGTCGAGGAAGGTTGTGTGATGAATGAATCAAGATTTCCACGTTATATTACCTCAAATTATATCTGTGTATATATATATATATACTAGGGGCAAGTACCCGGCTCCCGCCCGGGTTTAACAACAGCAGCAACAAAACAAAAACAACAAAAACAACAACAAAACAACAACAAAACAACAAAAACAACAACAAAACAACAAAAACAAAACAACAACAAAAACAACAAAAACAACAAAACAACAAAAACAAAACAACAACAAAAACAACAAAAACAACAACAAAAACAACAACAAAACAACAACAAAACAACAACTACAACAACAACAAAACAACAACTACAACAACAACAAAACAACTACAACAACAACAGCAACAACAACAAAGCAACAACAACAAAACAACAAATACAACAGCAACAACAACAAAGCAACAACAACATGAAGGACATTGTCGTCGCAGGGCAAGGGATGTGGACAACAACAACAACAGCAAAAACAACACAAAAGCAGCAACAGCAACAACAACAGCAACACAACAAAAACAACAACAGCAACAACAACAAAAACAAAACAACAACAAAAACATCAACAACAAAACAACAAAACAACAACTACAACAACAACAGCAACAACAACAAAGCAACAACAACAAAACAACAACTACAACAACAAAAGCAACAACAAAAAAAAATTATTTTATGGCGATAATCGCCTTCTTGTTAATCTCGACACCAAAATGTTTATTAATTTGCGTCATTATTTTACGTCTTAATTTTCAATAATTTTTATTTTATATAGCTCATATAGGGAAAAACTACATTTTGGGCCCCCGGGCCCCAGTATCTTATATATATGGAACGAAACCTGTTTAATAACCTTCCCGGTATAATTTTGTGTACGTGTACCAAATTTCACGTTATTTTGGTTGTCTGGATCTTGAGTTATTAGGGAACAGACAGACAACAAATGCGGCTTATATATATAGAGATATTAAAGTTGTTTTGGATAAACGAATTCTTCAGTGAATTATTGTACACAAGATTAATTACTGAGAGAACGCCTACATAAAAAGAGTATACAAAGTAAAATCGTTACATTGGTGCAGAAGTAAAAGTTCTATGTGAACACAGTACAAGAGATTTCAAGAAAGAGGTTTCGTGGAAATAAGTATTGGATATTTCCAAAAAAGGAAAGTATTCTTTAAAATAAGAAATAATAACAGCTATAGTATTTTTTGAATATTCAAGTTCGTAAGAAGCTGTGAATAAACTTTTGTAGTTCAATGAAAATACAAGAAGATTTCAAAATGGCGGCATAATCGGCACATGTCCGCAGTGTATAAAACTGGATCAGACTGGTTGGTTCTACGTCACATTCGACGACAGTACAAGCATACTACACAGTACTGGAATCTGGGTCGGGTAGGCTTGCTGAATGGTGACACACGGTGAACATATATAGGTCGTGACGTCAACAGGCTCAGTGCTAGTTGATTCCAGGAAATATTTGTAAACATAACATCGAACTGAGAAGCTATGGACTATTAACTGTGTTGGTGTGAATTATAAAATAAAGGAACGGAATTCTTATCCATTCATTGTGTGAAGAGTTTGATTATCGCAATTTTGGATTAATAGAGTGAACTAAATTGTTTAAAAACTACTCAAAAATTGAAATTTTAACCAAGTGACTTTTATTTAAAACGATCGGACCATTTAATATATTTTGTCAATCTGAGGGAGCGTATATATAAAGTATACCAAAGATCCTGTGTGAGGATTCTTTTGTTGTCTCATCTTGTCAATAACTAGATTTCATGTTTTAGACGTGTCACTTATTTGAACTTAACATTTTGAATTCAAGATTTTTCATTTGGAAGATTTATAACTTTATCAACATATACCTAAATTCCTTACCAAATTGCTTAACTCATATTATTCAATCAAACAAAACATGGATTACTACAAGGAATTCACTGCTATAGCTAAAGAGATCGGATTAAAGGGAAAAGAAATGAGAGATTTCATTGAAGAAAAAGTAAGAGAAGCTGAAGAAAAAGAACAGCTAAGAAAAGCTGAAGAAAAAGAAAATCAAAGAGAAGCTGAAGAAAAAGAACAGCTAAGAAAAGCTGAAGAAAAAGAAAATCAAAGAGAAGCTGAAGAAAAAGAACAGCTAAGAAAAGCTGAAGAAAAAGAAAATCAAAGAGAAGCTGAAGAAAAAGCAAGAATTGCTGAAGAAAAAGAGATGCAAAGACTCATAGTAAAAAGAGAAATTGAACAACTTGCAATCGATAAGTTAAAATTACAAAGGGAGCGAGACAGTAGTGGCCACAATCCTGGTGATGAAACAAATAGAAGGTCAGCACCAAGGGATACTATCAAAGTAAGAAAATATGATAGCCAAAAAGAAAAAATGGATGTTTATCTGGATTATTTCGAATCCATAATGGCTATGAAAGGCTATAATGAAGAAGATTGGCCAGCACAACTGATGACTCAATTAACTGGAGAAGCATTTGAAGCTTATAACAGTACTAGCAAAATCCCCGCGCTCCGCTGCGGAAGTTAGAATTTTAGTAAGCGTTGAAAACCCGTTTCACACCAATTCAAAACACCAATAGATTTCAGTCTGAATCATGATCGATATACTTGTTTGTCAATATTTGTCAAAGTCGTGTAAAATTAAATGGGTACTAAAATGACATTACGGGCCCCCATGCAAAATGGATGCAGGATGTGCATATCTCATAAGGTCTGAGGATTTCAATCTAGGTCATGATAGAGAAATGTGACATTTTTATTTAAATTATTTTTAAGGTAACAAAGCTTTAAATGTTTACGAAAAAAAATATTTTGTGTCCCGGCCCCAAAGGAACAGGCGTTAGAAGTTCATTACCCTATATAATTTTATTTTATTTTTAAAATCAAATTTGGCCATAGTTCATCCATTTACCTAGTAGCCACATTTTAAATTACCTTTTATATAACTAATGTTAAAATATGGAATACGGGCCCCCAGCCCGGAATAAGTGGTGTTTTTAAAACTTTTACTTTTAATGCCAGAAACCTTCGATGGAGCGTACCCAAAAACTTCCTAAAGTTTAATGGCCGTGGGATGAATAAAATACATTTACAAATAATACGTCTTTAAAAAAAACTAAAATAAGGGCCGGGGGCCCTATCGGGGTAATATGTAATGTTCAAAACAACAGCTTATTTCAATTTGGATTAAATTGAATATATTTGTTAGTAAACATTTTTTTTTAAATTGAGTGAAATCAAATGGTTAAAATGTCTTAAACGTTTACAAAAAAGAGATTAGGGGCCCTCGGCTAAAAAATATTGAAAAAATATAATTTTAATGCCCAAACGAATTTTAATATAGGCCATCAAATTTTTATCTTCGAAGTTTTGTAAAATTACATTTACACAGTATCCAAAGTTTTTTTATTTGTAATTTAGCTCATATAAGTTAAAAATATTACTTTTGTGTCCCGGGCCCCCAGTGAGTGATAATTAAACAAAAAAAATTCGCCTGTTACCATCCCGGGAGTGTGCTCAACAACTTCCCAAAATGTTATGCTTCTAACTACACGGGAAAATGGAGAATCTGTGATGATTAACTTTTTATATAAGAAAAAAAATTGGGCACCCGGCCCATTGTGAGTGAAAATTTAAATATTTGTTGGCATGTTACCATCGCGGGTGTGTACTCAATAATTTCCAAAAGTTTCATGCTTTTACCTACACGGGAAATCAGAGAATTAGATTTGAGTCAGTTTTTATATAAGAAAAAGTACATTTGGGCCCCCGGCCCCCAGTGAGTGATAATTTAAACATTTTTTTTGCATGCTACCATCGAGGGAGTTGACTCAACAAATTCCCAAAGTTTCGTGTTTCTACCTATACGGGAAATTGGAGAATAAGGCAATTTTCAGTATAAGTAAAAAAACGCTTTTGGGCCCCCGGCCCCCATGAGAGTGAATTTTAACATTCTTTTACGCCACTTTGAATCGCGAGAGACTACTCAACAACTTCCCAAAGTTTCATGCTTCTACCTACTCGGGAAATAGGAGAATTAGTGATTTTCAAATGTTTATATAGTCCATATAAGGAGAAAAAAAAGTTTTTAGGCCCCCGGCCCCCATGAAGGTGAATTTTTAAATTCTTTTTCGCCATTTGTCGTTCAAAGAGGCTACTTGACAATTTCCCAAGTTTCATGCTTCTAGCTACTCGGTAAATCCGAGAATTAGTGATGAGTCTGTTTTAGTATAAGAAGAAACTACATTTCGGCCCCCGGCCCCCATTAAGTGATAATTTAAATATTGTTTTTACCTTTTACCTTCGTGGAAGTGTACTTAACAACTACCCCAAGTTTCATGCTTCTACCTACACGGGAAATAGGAGAATTTGTGATTTTTAGTTTTTGTATAGCTCATAAAGGAAAAAACTTCATTTGGGCCCCCGGCCCGCAGGAAGTGATAATTTAATTTTTTTTCCTTCCGTCGCTCTCGCTGGTTTTTACTCAACAACTTCCCAAAGTTTCATGCTTTTGCCTACTCGAGAAATGAGAAAATTAGTGATTTCATATTCTATATAGTCCATATAAGGAAAAAAAGCGTTTTTGGGCCCCGGTCCCCCAAAAGTGTGAATTTTAAAATTCTTATTCGCCAATTATCGTTGAAAGAGTGTACTCAGCAAGTTCCCAAAGTTTCATGCTAATACCTACACGGGAAGTTGGAGAATTAGTGATGAGTCAGTTTTTTATATAAGAAAAAAACTACATTTGGGCCCCCGGACCCCATTAAGTGTTATTTTAAATATTTTTTTCGCCTGTTACCATCGCGGAAGTGTGCTTATCAACTACCCAGTGTTTCATGCTTCTACCTACACGGGAAATAGGAGAATTAGTGATTTTTAGTTTTTATACAGCTCATATAAGGAAAAAACTTCATTTGGGCCCCCGGCCCCCAGGAAGTGATAATTTAAATATTTTTTCTCCCGTTACCATCGCGGGGTTGTACTCAACTATTTCCCAAAGTTTCATGCTTCTGCCTACTCGGGAAACAGGAGAAATGGTGATTTTCAAATGTTATATAGGCCATATAAGGGAAAAAAACGTTTTTGGGCCCCCGGCCCCCATGAGTGTTATTTTTAAAATTCTTTTACTCCAATTTTCGTCGCGAGAGGCTACTCGACCACTTCCCAAAGTTTCATGCTTCTACCTACACGGGAAAATGGAGAATTAGTGATGAATGAGTGAGTGAGGGCTTTGCCTTTTATTAGTATAGATAGCCAAAGAAGACAAAAGCATATATAAGAATGTCAAAAAGGCACTTCTATGTCATTTTGGAAAGTCAGAAAATGATTATAGAAGAGAATTTCATGAAATGAGAATCAAGATGGACAAAGATCCACAGATCATAGTACATGAAGCACAAGTCAAACTAACAAAATGGCTGGAACTGACAGCAATAGATACGAGCAATCCAAAGGCCATAATAGACATGGTGTTAATTGACAAGTTTTTAGAAAATGCAACACCAACCCTATTCACATATTTGACTGACAAGAAAGTTCGTACTCAAGCAGAGCTAACAAATGCATTACGAACATTCAAAGACTCTCATCCGAATGTGGAAATGGATAAGAGACAAGACATATTTGCAGCAATACAAATTAAAAGTCAAGAAAAAAGGCAAGGTATGAGAAACCAGAGTCTGCCAAACCAAGGCAACAGACAAACTATTTGTTGGTACTGTAACAAGCCAGGACATATGGCGAAGCAGTGTTACCACAATAAAGGACAACCAAATAGGGTGTCACCTAATGGCAGCCCTATAAGAAAGAAAACAGAAGAAAGGTCAAGACAAGGTCATTTTGAAAGCAAAGGTAGAAGATCATGGAGAGGCAGATACAATCATGACTCCAGATACAGAAATCATGATCAGCCCTGGAGAAGGAATGACTACCAAGAGGGAGATAATAAAGGAAAAATGAAACAAGAAGAATCACAATCTAGTAGTACTGTGGCCACTATCAAGGATCATGGCACACTGAAATGTTACCCAGTGTACATCAATGATCGAAAGTGTATGTGTCTTCGTGACACTGGATGCACAACAATTGTAGTCCGTGATAAGATGGTGAAAGAAGAAGAGTATGATGGGAAAAAAGACACACTGATAATGGCTGATGGCACAAAGAGAGAGTGTCCAACTGCAATTTTCACCATCAACTCACCCTGGTTTCATGGTAAAGTTAGAGCCAGAGTTTTACAAGACGCCATTTGTGATCTTATTATAGGGAACATTGAAGGTGTGGTAGACAATACTGATGAAGTATACAAGGCCTGGCATGACAACAACCATCAAGTATGTGCTACTGTACAAACAAGAGCCACCACAAAAACGAAAAGAGATCACAGACATTGAAGTTGATGAGAAACTTGAAATAGGAAGCCAACTGATGTCCAAACAAGAGTTCAAACAACTACAAGAAGAAGACAACACAATCAGAGAAATAAAAATGAAACTTATCAAAGACAATGAAACAGGCCACAACAAAAATTACAAGCTAGATAAAGGCATATTAATAAACATTGCACAGGAAGGTACGTGCAAAAGAGTGGTTCTTCCCAAAAAGTTACAGGAAACCATTATCAAAATGACACATGACAGTCCTTTAGGTGGACATATGGGCGCCAAGAAAACAATTACTACAATAGCAGAAAACTTTTACTGGCCTAAAATGGCAAGGCAGATAAAAGAATACATCAAGGCATGTACAGTGTGTCTACGACATAATCCCAAAGATGGGAGGCACACAGCACCCATACAATCATCTGACAAGGCAAACTTCTTATTCGAGAAAATTGCCATAGACCTGATAGGACCATTCAAAAAGATGTCAAAGAAGAAACATATGTATGCTCTAACCATAGTGGACATAGCCACCAGATGGGGTGAAGCTATCCCACTGAAGCGAATAGATGCAGAAAATATATGCAACGCATTACTCAATGTTTTTAGCAGATATGGTTTCCCTCAAACACTTCTGTCGGACAATGGCAGCCAATTCAAGGGTCAGATGACACAAGCCATTATGAAAATGTTAAACATTACACAAGTACACAGCACAGTGTACCATCCACAGTCAAATGGAGTGATTGAAAGACTAAACAAAACCATCAAGAATATGCTATTAAAGGTGACAGTGGACCATGAGGACAGATGGCATGAATATTTACCCTTAATACTGTTTGCATACAACAGCAGCAAACATGAAAGCACTGGCTTTAGTCCTTTTGAGTTAATGTTTGGCCAAAACCCTACAAGTCCCTTAAAGAATTTCAAAGAAAGGCTTATAAGTAAACAAGATGCCATACAGGACAGATATCAGCTGATGTCAGACACTAGAGATAAAATACTTTACAGTATTGAAGCAGCAAAGCAAAGACTAATCAAGCAAAGTACAAGACACAGAGAAATCAAAAATAGACACAGACATTTGAGAACATTTGAGCCTGAACAACAAGTCCTAGTATGCTTACCAAACACAAAGAATGAAATCACATGGGAAGGTCCATACAAAATTGAAGAGAAACTTAGTGATGTCACTTATAGTGTCAATATCAAAGGACATGTGAAAAAATTACATATTGACAAACTAAGAACATGTTCGTTCGTCCGTCGATACGACGAGGACCACTCTAGTCATCCGAGGGTTTTCTGTGCGTGCGCAGATGGCTGATTAGGCCGATCCTTGCACGAAAGGTTCGGGAACAGAAGGGACAGGGGGCGAGTGCGACATCTCCTGGAGGGTTGACAGCATGGGCCTTTCGGGCTTGCCTCTTCTTTTCTGCGGCGGTAATCCGGTTTGCCTCACATGACCTGGCACCTTCGTGGATGGAAGAGCGCCAGGTGGATCGGTCCATTGCAGCTCGTTCCCACGTGTCTGGATTTATGGCAAACGCTTTCATTGAGGCTTTCAGTGTGTCTTTGAAGCGTTTCTTTTGCCCACCGTGGGACCGCTGGCCATACTGGAGCTCACCATAAAAGATTCTCTTTGGCAGTCTCTCGTCTGGCATTCGGACAACGTGCCCTGCCCAGCGAAGCTGGGACTGCATCAGGAGGGTGAAGATGCTGGGGAGACCTGCCTTGGTCAGTACCACTGTGTCTGGAATTTTGTTCTGCCACTTTATGCCGAGAATCTTCCTGAGGCTTGTTATATGAAAGTGGTTCAGCTTTCTTGCATGGCGCTGATAAACAGTCCAAGTTTCACAAGCATAAAGCAGTGTGGGGAGCACCACTGCCCTGTACACTTTCAGCTTGGTCTGGATGGTAATGCCTCTTCTGTTCCAGACATTAGGGTACAACCTGCCAAAAGTGGAGCTGGCTCTGGCAATTCTGACGTTCACTTCGTCATCGATGGTGACATTTTGAGACAGTGTGCTGCCTAGGTATGTGAACCGGTGCACTGTATTGAGTCTCTGGCCGTTGACAGTGATGTTGGGCTCTACGTATGGTCTTCCAGGCGCAGGCTGATGGAGGACCTCAGTCTTCTTGGTGTTGATTGACAGACCAAAGTTTGTGCAGGCACTGGAGAACAGGTTTACACTGCGTTGCATGTCGGCTTCTGAGACAGCGTTGAGGGCACAGTCATCAGCGAACAGCAGGTCTCTGATTATGTCTGTCATAACCTTGGTTTTTGCCTGGAGCCTCCGAAGGTTGAACAGCTTGCCATCTGTGCGGTATTTCAGGTTGACACCAACATCCTCGTCTCTGAAGGCCTCTGTCAGCATGGCGGAAAACATGAGGCTAAACAGTGTTGGTGCCAGGACGCAGCCCTGCTTGACTCCGTTTGTGACTGGGAAAGGATCAGAAAACTCCCCGCTGTCCTGGACTCTGGCCTGCATGCCTTCATGGAATTGTTGCACCAAGACGATGAATTTCCTTGGGCAACCGTACTTGGCCATGATCTTCCACAGACCCTCTCTGCCAACAGTGTCAAAGGCCTTGGTCAGGTCGACATAGGTGGAGAACAGATCAGAGTTCTGCTCCTGACATTTCTCCAGCAGCTGCCTGGCAGCGAACACCATGTCGATGGTTCCTCGCTCTTTTCGGAATCCACACTGACTTTCAGGCAGGAGTCCTTGGTCAAGGTGCACTGTGAGGCGGTTGAGCAGGATTCTGGCGAGGATCTTTCCTGCAATAGAAAGCAGGGATATGCCTCTGTGGTTGTCACAAGCCTGTCTACTTCCTTTTCGCTTATATAGATGTATGATGGTGGCATCTTTGAAGTCCTGCGGGATCGTCTCTTGCTTCCATATTAAGAGAAACAGCTCATGGAGCCTTTCAGTCAGGGCTGTTCCCCCCTCCTTGTAGACCTCAGCTGGTATGGCGTCAGAGCCAGGTGCTTTGCCACTGGAGATAAGATAGATTGCTTTCTGGGTCTCGAGCAAGGTTGGTGGGTCATCCAGTGCTTTGTTTGTGGGCACTTGGGGTAGACGATTGATGGCTTCGTCGTTGATTGTCGAAGGGCGATTTAGGACGTCATCGAAATGTTCGACCCATCTCTCCAAGATCTTCTCTTTGTCTGTGATTAGAGTGTTACCGTCTGCGCTGAGGAGGGGGCTTGATCCTGAGGGCGTGGGGCCATATACTTCTTTCAAGGCGTCGTAGAAGTTTTTATAGTCACGCCTGTCTGCATAGCCTTGGATCTCGTCAGCTTTGTTGCCGAGCCAATCGTCCTGCATCTGACGGAGCTTCTGCTGAACAGTCTTGCGTATGTTGTTGAGTGCATCTCTCCTTGC
Source organism: Ampullaceana balthica (assembly GCA_944989445.1). Lineage (NCBI taxonomy): Eukaryota > Metazoa > Mollusca > Gastropoda > Lymnaeidae > Ampullaceana > Ampullaceana balthica. The sequence goes on from CALYLW010002495.1 coordinate 33,716, forward strand.
CGTGGACTTGGGGTTATTGATGTATGCTTGGTGAAGGTGGTGTTTCTCATCCAATAACTGCTTGATGTCTTCGGAGTTCTCATCGAACCAGTCCTTATGTTTCCTGGTCTGGGGCCCCAGGGTCTCTGTAGCTGTGGAGTAAATCAGCTCTCTGAGTGATGCCCAGTCTGCCTCCACGCTCTGGTTTCCCGGAGAGGTGGATTTCAAGCACTTTTCCAGAGCATCTACAAAGGACTGTTTGCAGCTGTCGGTATTCAGTTTGGCAACATTAAGCCGTTTCGGGGCCTTCTTCCCTTGCGGGCGTCGTTTAGGCTGAATGCGGATGTTGAGCTTGGTGATGATGAGGCGGTGGTCTGTCCAGCATTCAGCGCCGCACATGGATTTGGTAACTCGTACATCCTGCCTGTCCCTCTTCCTCACGATGACGTAGTCAATAAGATGCCAGTGCTTCGATCGGGGGTGCATCCATGACGTCCGGTTACGAGTGGGGAGGCGGAAGATCGTGTTGGTGATCAGCAGTTCAAGTTCAGCGCAGGTCTGGAGTAAAAGAAGACCGTTGCTGTTGCATTGACCCACTCCATGGTGTCCAAGGACTCCTTCCCAGGCAACGTTGTCCTTGCCAACTCTTGCGTTGAAGTCACCTAGCAAGATGAGTTTGTCCGCCTTTGGAACGTCGGCAATGACAGTGTGAAGTTCTTCGTAAAACTTTGCCTTTACGTCATCTGGATTAGTCATGGTTGGAGCGTAGGCACTGATGATGGTGAGGTGCTTCTTTCCAGCCAGTGGGAGTTTCATGGTCATGAGCCTGTCGTTCACTCCCTTGGGAAGTCCAGCCAGCTTTCCGACAAGAGTTGTCTTAACTGCAAACCCAACGCCTGCCTCACGTCGCTCCTCGCTGGGTCTGCCACTCCAGTAAAATGTGTAACCAGATCCTCTTTCACAGAGCTCTCCTTCTCCCGCGAGCCTGGTCTCGCTCAGGGCTGCGACGTCGATGCCATATCTAGCGAGTTCTTTACCAATCAGGGCTGTTCTCCTCTGAGGTCTGTCTGCATCGTCTCTGTCCAGGAGTGTGCGCACATTCCATGCGCCCAATATGAGAGGAAATATCCTCGTTTTCTTCTTTTTGTTTCGACCGCTGGTATGGGATGGATGACAAAAGTGACTTGCGCGGTGACTTGGATTTAAGTGAGAAGGAGTTGCGCAGTTCGTCGATCTCACTCTCTCGCCCGAGGCCATCTTATCCAGCGGCAGGACTAAGTCGAGACGGCTGGTGATGGAGACGGGTGCAGTGGATGGCCATGACGTCCTGTGTGTCTTGTCATGCCCTTAGCGTTCCACAACGCTTTGCTGAGATTCGCCTTTTTGACCGTTGACCAACTAGTAGTTCCTCCGCTCTGTCCACCGAATCCAGTCTTCACGTGCATAGATAGACATATCTAGATCACCGAGGGTTTGAGACCCGTCGGCTACCCTCACCAGGTTTAGCCAGCCATTCAAAGCCGTTGCCCGGGGTGTGGCCACTGCGCACGTTGCAGTTTCTATGAGCCACTGGTGATAGCTGTGAGACAACTTCCGGATTAATATTAATAGTATTAACAGCCACAAAATGACAATTCCAAGTAAAATACAACCAGAAGAGCATAGAGGGAATTCAATTTGAAGATCAGTTCCTTCATATCTTTAATTTTCCTCAATTTACATTTGTATGTTGTATATTTCTCCAGCGCTTGATTATTTTTGTCTTTTAATGACAGCAGAGAAATTTAGGTTCCGCCATTTTGAACAACCGGAAGTTTCCAATGTTTTAAACTAAGAACATATGATGACAATAAAGAAGGAAAGCAAACTGTTAATGTCATCATCAAGGTAAATGATGAAAATGACAATGCAATGAAAATGAACAGTCTTGACAGTGAAAAAATATCATCTGACATACCAGATAATATGAAACACAGAGTGATCAAAATTTTTCAAAAATACAAAGGTGTCATAACAAAAGAAACAGGCAACACAAAAACTGTGACTCACAAGATACAAGTTTTGGAACATGAACCCTTCAAGACCAAAGTATACCCTATTCCAATGGCACATAGAGACACAGTAAGGCAAGAAATTGACTACCTACTTAAAGAAAACAAAATAAGAAAAGCAGTTGAAGCTAACTATACCTCACCAACTGTCATAGTAAAAAAGAAGAATGGAAAGATTCGACTGTGCTGTGACTACAGACAGTTGAATAATATTACAAAATTGGACCATGAACCTATTGGAGACCCAAGAGACATTATAGACATAATTGGTACTTCCAGAATATTCACTACATTTGACTTAAACAGAGGTTTTTGGCAGATTAACATGGATCCTGATTCTATAAAATACACTGCATTCATAGCCATGGATGAGGTGTATGAATGGTTAGTAATGCCATTTGGACTGGTCAACAGTACGGCCACTTTTAGCAGATTTATGAAAGTGATGCTAAAAGGAATTCCAAATGTGGTACATTATGTCGACGATATATGCATCCACACTAAAGATTGGGAATCACATATCCATACACTTGAAGCTGTACTGGATAGACTCAAGAAACATAATGTGACAATCTCACCAGAAAAGATCAACATTGGAAAGAAGTATATAGATTTTTTGGGATACAGAATAGGAGGCGGTGCAGTCACTCCCACTGCAGAAAATGAAAACAAGATATTTAATCTGTCTGTCCCAAAATCTAAAAAACAAGTGCAAGCCCTGCTGGGACTATGTAACTTTTACAGACCTTTTATTGCAAATTATGCAGAAATAGTTCATCCACTAACAGAAGTTACAAAAACCAAAGATATTAGAAAATTTCAATTTCCAGGAGATTGTCTCGACGCATTAGAGAACATTCAAGAGGCATTCAGGAAGAAACCCATCTTAGTTACACCTCAATGGGACAAACCTTTCATTGTTTCTACCGATGCATCGTCCATTGCATTAGGAGCGTGCCTCATGCAAGAACATGATGGTATCCTACATCCTATACAGTATCTTAGCAGAAACTTGACCAAAACAGAGTGTAACTACAGCACCATAGAGAGAGAATGTCTAGCCATAGTGTGGGCTCTACAAAAACTTCAAAAATACCTTCTAGGTAGAACATTCACTCTTCTAACAGACCACAAACCACTTGTGGCATTCAACAAGAAGAAGATCAGCAACGCCAAAGTGAATCGTTGGGCTATGCTATTAGCCGACTACAAATTTGACATTAAACCTGTGAAGGGAAAGGACAATGTGGTTGCAGACATATTAAGTAGAATGACAATAAATAAAGACACTCTGTGAACTCCTAACTGATAAAACCAGAGACTATTAAAAAGACATTCTGTGAATTACTAAATGATAAAATAAGAGACTGTTTTAACATTAGTCTGTGAATTCCTAAAGGATACAAACAGAGACTGTAATTATATTAATATTTTTATTTGTTGAACAATGGACAAGGAACAGTGTTTGAATTCCATTGGATTATTAGTTAATTTTAATAATATTGAGTGTTTAAATGTTTTAATTACACAAAATTACAGATGTGTTTAAAAGTCCATTTTCATTTTTTCAGCACAGGTAGACGGTTGCAGTTCTACAGATTTTTTCTCATTATTTCTTATGTTAAGACTGTTGCAGTTCTACAGATTTTTTCTCATTATTTCTTATGTTTAGACTGATGCAGTCCTACAGATTTTTTCTTATTGATTCTATATCCAGAAGTTGTATGTAAGAAAATGAATGTTCATTGATGATAAATATTTGAAATTTGAATATAGATATAGATTGATTTGATTTTATGAAGACCAAAAATGTTGTATTTCATAAACATTTTTTTTTGAAGGATGGGGGTGAATGTCACATCTGATTAACATAATTTTGTGACGTAAGGTCACATGTATGGTGGACGCGGGAAGAAAGGAGCATTTCTATTGGTTGAAAGTGTTGGGCGAACAGTTGTGTGTAGACTTCCGACAGGGAAGCATGATAGTGAATAGCTCAAGATTTCCACGTTATATTACCTCAAATGATTCTTATGTGTACAATATATATGTATATTAAAGTTGTTTTGGATAAACGAATTCTTCAGTGAATTATTGTGCACAAGATTAATTACTGTGAGAACGCCTACATAAAAGAGAAATATAAAGTACATCGTTACAGTGGGCCCCCGGGCAAATGCCCAACGGGCCTATGCGTTAAGACGGCCGTGCTGAAAGCATCAGCGCAGTTAAATTTAAACATATAACTAGAAATTTGAGCAAATATGTTGTTTTTAAGCTAACTGTGGATGGCAAAGTCGAAGATGGTGAAAACGTTTACAGTGTCCACTGCCATAAACAATTCTGTTTTAAAGGATCAAATACATCGCTGACGTACCACCTTCAGCACAAATCAAGTATCAACACATAGTCATGAAATTTAGTTCAAAATATTCTTAATTTTCAATGTCCGTGAGAAATGTTCAGTTTAATGACGTCATAAATTTCTATTTTTGGATTTAATCGAAATTATCTATTAATTAATCAATAATTTTTCAAAAGTTAACGATTAAATTTAAATTAATCGATAACAGCCCTAATATATATGTATATAAATATATACAGTCGGACCTCGCTAAGTCAAACTTCCCTAAGTCGAAAACCTCCCTATTTCGAATTAATTGTTAGGTCTCGGCCAAATTCCATAAGACTAATGTATTTTAGATCTCCTTAACTCGAAGATTTTGTGACTTCCAACCTCCCTTAGTCGAATTTTCCAAGGCGTTTGAGTTATTATTCTGGGGCGTCATTTCAGGACACGTATTCCGTAGAGCCACGCAAACGTCAACAATTTTGAGACCAAAAATGACCTAGACAAGAAAAAGGAGTGGCTAGAAGAAGGGTAACTAATCAGCGTCCCTTTGCTGCATGCTGTGACTCTTTTTAAAAAGAAAAATCTTACTCCCCCCATCCCACTGTGGAGGGAGTAAAGTGTGGGGGGGGGAGGGGGCTTCCTCCGTGGTGTCGGTATGTCAAAGCCAAGTTGGCTTCCTTTCATATGAAACATCAGACACCGCCTCTCTTTCCTGTCAGGCCTTCTTGTCGGGATGGCTGTTCCCCGCCTCTCAATATCAACATTGTCCTTGATTAATCTGCGCCTATTACGCCATTTTCCCTAATTCGAAAACGCCGTAAGTCGAATTTTTTTTTGGGTCCCTTTGAGTTCGACTTTGAGAGGTCAACTGTATATATAATGGCTCTGGCAAATCTGGAATCCTGCCATTTTTACAAATCCGGTTCTGGCTGGATTAAAAAAATTTGAATGTGGTACAGCCCTAACTATTAGTATTTTTTAATTATCTTAACCACAATCTGTCAAGAATAATTGTTTTAAAAAAAGTATCTTAATCTGTTCCAGGGTTTCTTTTTCCAGCAGACTATGATTAGGATTAAGGAACCTAAGCGGTCGCTAGACTTTTATTCAAGAGTAATGGGCATGTCGTAAGTATGATGATTTATATTGATGTGTTTGTGCCATGTCAAAAGAATGATGCAAATTTGTTAAAAAACTTCTTAAGTCTTAAACAAACAAAAATCTCCAAAGTCTTAACAGTCGTGTTAATTAAATTGTTTTGTTATAGAGGAATAGAGCCTAATACATATAAAAAATACTTTAGAATCAATTATCACATGTTTGATATATACAGTTTCCTTGTTGCCCATTCCTGTAATTTGATTATATTCTTGTATAAGGAAGCATTTTTTGTTTACATTATACCTTGTTTTTTAGCCCAAAAAAATCTGAAATTGGCATTTCATTTTTATTAGAAACCTTTTCACCCACCACCCACTTTGAGAAACACTGAGTTAGAGTAAATGTTGTACTATTGATGGATAAAATATTTGTCCTGTGTCTCACTGACTATACCGCAATGCTGCTGGTCTGCCAAGAGTTAAAAAAATAAGTATGTAAGAGCCTCTACTTAAGTCACTTAATAGCTGAGTTACATTCTTAAACCTGAAATTTTGGAACCTGACAATGTAACACACAAATATTTGTACTTATTTGGAAGACTTCTGCTAAAGCTAGACTTCCCAGCCATGGATTTCTCCCTGTACTTCATGGGTTATGAGGACCCAGCTGATATTCCTACTGATCCCAAAGAGAGGGCCAAATTTTGTTTTTCAAGAAAAGCTACTTTGGAACTTACCCAGTAAGTAAGCAAGTCCTCTAATAAAAAAATTCTGTAGAGTAGTAATGAGCAGAAATAAAGAGACTTTGATAGACCTTACCAAAATATTTTAATTATAAAAGGTCATAATAATATGTTTATACACACTTTTCCCATTAAGATAGACACAATAATAGCTTAATGACAAAGCATTCCCTACATTGCCAGCAATCATGGAACAGAAAAAGAAGAAAAAGAAGTTTACCACAATGGGAACTCGGATCCAAGAGGATTTGGTAAGTGTAAAAATAAAAAGTCCCTTAATTTTTATTTATTAGTTTTTAAAAAGTTCTCCTTCTTGAAATTGTTGATTGTAGATCAACTTTTGTATATTGTGGAGGACCCGGGTTGAGATAATTGAGAACCTTAGGTTTAAATATTTGAGAGGGGAGCGGACGGTAGGTAGGCGACGTACCTGAAATGTAATGATGCGCTCAGACAATTACCGGAAATGAAAGTATTCCGGCCTCTTTCTTCACCCCCAGGTACGGGATGTTGGGTGGTCAAATGCGCATAAATCGTATCAATGAATTCTGAGTCGGACGTAGGACGTGGGAAAACGCCTATGCGCTCACGCCCGGCGACCACGCCGATGTATCAATGAACTCTGAATGGACCACGGAACGTGAGGAATACACCTAACACCTCACGTCTGGTTGATTGGATCAGCTATTAAGGGGAGTTGGTTGTAAGGAAGACAACAGTTATTTATCATTGTGACTTGTAAAGAAAGTCACGGATAAACCCGGGAAAGAATTCGTGGGGGGAAATTAAGGGTCGAAGGTTAATAGATTAAACTTTGACACCTCGAGGGAAACCGAGGATATAAGGCGAGAGTTTAGAGTGTTTAGGGACAGAACAACCCACCCCGGGGTAAGAGAGCAGTTTAGGGAGGCACCCACGATAGACTTGGACAGACCAGGACAGAGAGTAACCCGCCCCAGGGTTAGAGTACAGACCTAGAGAGATAGATAGAGAGAGATAGTCGTAGAGATAGAGAGCTGATGTAACCAGAAGTTATGCCTAATAAAGAGAAGAACTGTTAGCATTAAAGCTGCCTTTGTTTTGAGTATGCGAGTTGAAGAGTCAGTCAAGAAGTACGACGAAGGAGCTTTACAATGGTGGCATAGCGGTGGGATTTAACCTTTCAGCGTCTTTGAGGAGAAAAGTTCTTTATTCCTGATTGACTGTAATGCAGAGTACAAGATCAAGTTGAACCAAACCAATAATGGCGTTACAGAATCTTAATAACCTACCGACGTTTAGTGGAACCTCAAGCTGGCAGACGTTCGATTCACAGTTTGAATCGTTTGCAAAATACTGCAAATGGAACGATGATGAAAAATTGATTTTTCTTGGTTTGGCCTTAAAAGATGCGGCGGCGGAATTTGCATACAGCGAACTTAGTGACTTTGATAGAGACAGCTACCGAAAACTGAGAAGTTCACTAGAAAATAGATACCGGGACCACAGAACACCTGCCTATTTTCAAAACATTTTGGAAAAGCGGATGTTATTGAAAGCAGAGAGCACTGTAGAATATGCCACTGACATCAAGAAATTAGTGGTCAAAGGGTACCCGACGGCTGACCAAACTACAAGAGACGCTATCGGGTTCAAACAATTTCTCCGTGGCCTGCCTGACCAGTCAATGGTATCGCAAGTGGGCATAATGGCCGTACCCCCTACAGTTGACAAGGCGAGATCTGTTTACGATCAACTCATAAACCTCAGAGACAACGTATGTACCCCAGTACAACAGGTAGCCTCAGTGACAACGGACCAGTTATCCAGAGAATTAAGTGATCTTATAGAGGCTCTAAGGTCATTTGTTACCTCAGAGAGAGAGCCAGCGCCTCAATGGAGGAGACAACGGAGGAGGGAGGAGATTAAGTGTTATAATTGTGACGGGATTGGACACATTTCCCGTAATTGTGCTAGTGAAGGACAAGGAGGAAAATTTCAAAGAAGTCTTCAACTGAATCGCATTTCAGTGATCGAAAATAATGTTATGTCACGTGCTGTGTACATTCCAGTTAAAGTGTGTGGTGATAAAATGGAATTTCTGATGGATACAGGAGCGGCGGTAACTGTTATTTCAAGAAAACGATTTTTCGAGATCCCACGTAAACAGCGTCCCTTAATTCACAAATTGAACCCTGTGAACCTACAGACCGCAAATGGAGCACCTCTCAAGCTGTATGGGGTGAGTCAATTAAAATTAAAGATTGGTAACAAGGTGTATCCTTGGACCGTGTACGTTGCTGAGATAGCCAAGGATGGATACCTTGGTTTTGACTTTTTGTGCAAATTCAATTTTACCTTCTCCGTCAGCCAAGGCCTGACATTGGGTAACAACAAAGTTCAAACAGTGCATAAAGCAAAAAGATTAAGTTGTGAACTGGATAAAATGAACTCCAGTTCTTGTGTGTTTAGTGTTTCTAATGGGGCGAAAAATATCCAGTCATCAGTGTCTACCCGCGTGGGAGTCAACGCAGTGAGAATGAACGATAGACAGAGTTCAAGTCAAAGCCAGGCGACTAGGGTTACACACGGCCAGAGTAACCTAGTTGTGCCATTACCCGGCCCCTCGCCGGTACCCAGGTTAAGGAAGGTGGATAATACGTCCATCAAGAGGTGTAATCAATTCAAACGACCTGCAAGAGTCGAGACAGGGGCGACAATGCGACAGGAGCGGGAGAAAGGTGACGTCACAACAAGAGCAGCAACTCGCTCATTCAAAGTCGGTGACAAAATTCAATTGTCCGACTCCGTCAACCGAGCGTGTCGGGAAAACAAAAACACAAATCGTCGTCGCAATCATTTCGTTATCAGCAAGAAATTCAATGATAATTTGTTCGAAATCAGAGGAGAAGGGCAGACAATAAAAATAATTCATATGGAGGGACATGACAGTATGAAACACTGTGACACTTATCCGCCGAAATTGAAGATTATGAATAATTCGTGTGATAGACGATTAGATCAATCTTATTCCGGAGCAGTCAAAGTTCTTATGCACAGACGAGAAGATTGTGTTGAAATCTAGCTACTTCAAATGAACGCTGAAATTACACTAACTTTTACTTAATAATTGTGTTTCGAAATGCAAAAGGTTGTTTCGTTTTCAAATGTTGTTTTTCATGACTTTCCCAATATCTGCAATGTTCAAATTGATATTAATTATTGGTTTAGGAATTTGATAATTGAAGTGACCAGTGAGGCAAATGTATTTTTCTGAAGTAATTTTGTTAACATGCCTATATTGCGAGATGTTAAAATTTTGTTAAAATGTTTTTGTTGTTGTCGAACTATGTTTACAGTCTTAATGCCAACTACTTACTGTTCAATGTGCCTTGTTTTAATGAATAATAGTTGTGAATGAGAGTTGAACTGCCAGGTATCTGACACAAATCGACAAACTGATTACACACAAGATTTGACAGACGTGTAGAGATTGACATAGAAGTGCCGGTGTAGGATAATTGTTGGGTATATGGGAGTTCAGTTGTTGCGGTACACACAAGTTAGCGTCATTGTTAATTCGTATTTGAATAGTGCTGAGGGTCTTAGTCACTCAAAGCCATTTGAAGACAATTAAACATAAAGCGGAGATGTTACGAAATGTCGGGACGACATTGTTTTGTAAACAGGGTGTATTGTGGAGGACCCGGGTTGAGATAATTGAGAACCTTAGGTTTAAATATTTGAGAGGGGAGCGGACGGTAGGTAGGCGACGTACCTGAAATGTAATGATGCGCTCAGACAATTACCGGAAATGAAAGTATTCCGGCCTCTTTCTTCCCCCCCCCACCCCCAGGTACGGGATGTTGGGTGGTCAAATGCGCATAAATCGTATCAATGAATTCTGAGTCGGACGTAGGACGTGGGAAAACGCCTATGCGCTCACGCCCGGCGACCACGCCGATGTATCAATGAACTCTGAATGGACCACGGAACGTGAGGAATACACCTAACACCTCACGTCTGGTTGATTGGATCAGCTATTAAGGGGCGTTGGTTGTAAGGAAGACAACAGTTATTTATCATTGTGACTTGTAAAGAAAGTCACGGATAAACCCGGGAAAGAATTCATGGGGGGAAATTAAGGGTCGAAGGTTAATAGATTAAACTTTGACACCTCGAGGGAAACCGAGGATATAAGGCGAGAGTTTAGAGTGTTTAGGGACAGAACAACCCACCCCGGGGTAAGAGAGCAGTTTAGGGAGGCACCCACGATAGACTTGGACAGACCAGGACAGAGAGTAACCCGCCCCAGGGTTAGAGTACAGACCTAGAGAGATAGATAGAGAGAGATAGTCGTAGAGATAGAGAGCTGATGTAACCAGAAGTTATGCCTAATAAAGAGAAGAACTGTTAGCATTAAAGCTGCCTTTGTTTTGAGTATGCGAGTTGAAGAGTCAGTCAAGAAGTACGACGAAGGAGCTTTACAATATTGATGTTTAAATTCAGTTTGCATTCAGCAGTCAGCTTCTGTTAAAATAAAAAGTTTAAAAAAAAATTATTTGGTTATTTTCCTGCCAGGACCATTTGTATTTGGTCTCAGCCTGAAATTGAATTTACTGTTAACACTAAGTGCAGCTCAGTTAAATATCAAATAGGAAAACTTTATCAAGAATCATTCTTCAGCTTGTATTGTTCACATAGCAAACAAAATAGATAATACACAATTTTAAACATACTCTCACCCTGAAAAATCTTCTATCAAACATTTTATATATCATTTTTAAACTGACGATATCTCTCACTCTGACCCCCTTTCCAGTCCATGACGGACTATGGGGCAAGTGATGTAGGGTTCACAAGTTTTTAGCCACCACTAACCAGCAGGGGAATGTGTGGCCAGCACAATGCCCCAGGGGCCTTGCCAGTACCTGGGCTCGAACCCGCGACTCGGGATCTGCTTCAGATCGATGGTCCAGTCCTCTACCACTTAGACCTTCGCGCCCCAATCTCTCACTCTAAACTGCATAAGTGACGTTCTTAATATTGAAATAAATACTAAAATAAAGGGGAGTAAAATCAGTTTGCGTCTAGGTTTGACAATAATAATTTTGTCTAATAGCTCATCATCACCGTTGCTAATTTTAAAGCTTCACATGTTTAAAAATTCTAAATAAAACTGCTCATAATAAATTTTGTATTAGTTTACTAGGATTTATTGGATCTTAATAAATAGAATCTCTATTAATGGATAGAATATATTGATAGAATATATTGATAGAATATATTGATAGAATATATTGATAGAATATATTGATAGAATATATTGATAAATTTGATTACTCTTGAAATTTATACAATATCATCTACAATAAAAAAATGGGTTTGGGTTTTGTGTGTGTGTGTGGGGTTGATGCTTGTAATCTGTGTTTGGGATTTGAATTTCTCCTGGTACAAAAAATTAATATGAAAAAAAATTGTATTGATAATCCAAACATATTGGGGAATAG
>CALYLW010002496.1:0-45273 GCA_944989445.1 Ampullaceana balthica
TACAACAACCTACTATTTAAGTGTTGTAGAGATTTAGTAGACACACTTACAACAATCTACTATTTAAGTGTTGTAGAGATTTAGTAGACAAACTTACAACAACCTACTATTTAAGTGTTGTAGAGATTTAGTTGACACACTTACAACAACCTACTATTTAAGTGTTGTAGAGATTTAGTTGACACACTTACAACAATCTACTATTTAAGTGTTGTAGAGATTTAGTAGGCACACTTACAACAACCTACTATTTAAGTGTTGTAGAGATTTAGTTGACACACTTACAACAATCTACTATTTAAGTGTTGTAAACATTTAGTAGGCACACTTACAACAATGTACTATTTAAGTGTATAGATTTAGTAGACACACTTACAACAATCTACTATTTAAGTGTTGTAAAGATTTAGTAGACACACAACAATCTAATATTTAAGTGTTGTAAAGATTTAGTAGACACACAACAATCTACTATTTAAGTGTTGTAGAGATTTAGTAGGCACACTTAAAACAATCTACTATTTAAGTGTTGTAAAGATTTAGTAGACACACAACAACCTACTATTTAAGTGTTGTAAAGATTTAGTAGAGACACTTACAACAATCTACTATTTAAGTGTTGTAAAGATTTAGTAGGCACACTTACAACAATCTACTATTTAAGTGTTGGTAAAGATTTAGTAGGCACACTTACAACAATCTACTATTTAAGTGTTGTAATGATTTAGTAGGCACACTTACAACAATCTACTATTTAAGTGTTGTAAAGATTTTGTAGGCACACTTACAACAATCTACTATTTAAGTGTTGTAAAGATTTAGTAGGCACACTTAGAACAATCTACTATTTAAGTGTTGTAAAGATTTAGTAGGCACACTTACAACAATCTACTATTTAAGTGTTGTAAAGATTTAGTAGCACACTTACAACAATCTACTATTTAAGTGTTGTAAATGATTTAGTAGGCACACTTACAACAATCTACTATTTAAGTGTTGTAAAGATTTAGTAGGCACACTTACAACAATCTACTATTTAAGTGTTGTAAAGATTTAGTAGACACACTTACAACAACCTACTATTTAAGTGTTGTAGAGATTTAGTAGACACACTTACAACAACCTACTATTTAAGTGTTGTAGAGATTTAGTAGGCACACTTACAACAACCTACTATTTAAGTGTTGTAGAGATTTAGTAGACACACTTACAACAATCTACTATTTAAGTGTTGTAGAGATTTAGTAGACACACTTACAACAATCTACTATTTAAGTGTTGTAGAGATTTAGTAGACACACTTACAACAATCTACTATTTAAGTGTTGTAGAGATTTAGTAGACACACTTACAACAACCTACTATTTAAGTGTTGTAGAGATTTAGTAGACACACTTACAACAACCTACTATTTAAGTGTTGTAGAGATTTAGTAGACACACTTACAACAACCTACTATTTAAGTGTTGTAGAGATTTAGTAGACACACTTACAACAATCTACTATTTAAGTGTTGTAGAGATTTAGTAGACACACTTACAACAATCTACTATTTAAGTGTTGTAGAGATTTAGTAGACACACTTACAACAACCTACTATTTAAGTGTTGTAGAGATTTAGTTGACACACTTACAACAATCTACTATTTAAGTGTTGTAGAGATTTAGTAGGCACACTTACAACAACCTACTATTTAAGTGTTGTAGAGATTTAGTAGACACACTTACAACAATCTACTATTTAAGTGTTGTAGAGATTTAGTAGGCACACTTACAACAATGTACTATTTAAGTGTATAGATTTAGTAGACACACTTACAACAATCTACTATTTAAGTGTTGTAAAGATTTAGTAGACACACAACAATCTAATATTTAAGTGTTGTAAAGATTTAGTAGACACACAACAATCTACTATTTAAGTGTTGTAGAGATTTAGTAGGCACACTTAAAACAATCTACTATTTAAGTGTTGTAAAGATTTAGTAGACACACAACAACCTACTATTTAAGTGTTGTAAAGATTTAGTAGAGACACTTACAACAATCTACTATTTAAGTGTTGTAAAGATTTAGTAGGCACACTTACAACAATCTACTATTTAAGTGTTGGTAAAGATTTAGTAGGCACACTTACAACAATCTACTATTTAAGTGTTGTAATGATTTAGTAGGCACACTTACAACAATCTACTATTTAAGTGTTGTAAAGATTTAGTAGGCACACTTACAACAATCTACTATTTAAGTGTTGTAAAGATTTAGTAGGCACACTTACAACAATCTACTATTTAAGTGTTGTAAAGATTTAGTAGGCACACTTACAACAATCTACTATTTAAGTGTTGTAAAGATTTAGTAGGCACACTTACAACAATCTACTATTTAAGTGTTGTAATGATTTAGTAGGCACACTTACAACAATCTACTATTTAAGTGTTGTAAAGATTTAGTAGGCACACTTACAACAATCTACTATTTAAGTGTTGTAAAGATTTAGTAGACACACTTACAACAACCTACTATTTAAGTGTTGTAGAGATTTAGTAGACACACTTACAACAACCTACTATTTAAGTGTTGTAGAGATTTAGTAGGCACACTTACAACAATCTACTATTTAAGTGTTGTAGAGATTTAGTAGACACACTTACAACAATCTACTATTTAAGTGTTGTAGAGATTTAGTAGACACACTTACAACAACCTACTATTTAAGTGTTGTAGAGATTTAGTAGACACACTTACAACAACCTACTATTTAAGTGTTGTAGAGATTTAGTAGACACACTTACAACAACCTACTATTTAAGTGTTGTAGAGATTTAGTTGACACACTTACAACAACCTACTATTTAAGTGTTGTAGAGATTTAGTAGACACACTTACAACAATCTACTATTTAAGTGTTGTAGAGATTTAGTAGACACACTTACAACAATCTACTATTTAAGTGTTGTAGAGATTTAGTAGACACACTTACAACAATCTACTATTTAAGTGTTGTAAAGATTTAGTAGGCACACTTACAACAATCTACTATTTAAGTGTTGTAAAGATTTAGTAGACACACTTACAACAATCTACTATTTAAGTGTTGTAAAGATTTAGTAGACACACTTACAACAATCTACTATTTAAGTGTTGTAGAGATTTAGTAGACACACTTACAACAATCTACTATTTAAGTGTTGTAGAGATTTAGTAGACACACTTACAACAATCTACTATTTAAGTGTTGTAAAGATTTAGTAGGCACACTTACAACAACCTACTATTTAAGTGTTGTAGAGATTTAGTAGGCACACTTACAACAACCTACTATTTAAGTGTTGTAGAGATTTAGTAGGCACACTTACAACAACCTACTATTTAAGTGTTGTAGAGATTTAGTAGACACACTTACAACAATCTACTATTTAAGTGTTGTAGAGATTTAGTAGACACACTTACAACAATCTACTATTTAAGTGTTGTAGAGATTTAGTAGACACACTTACAACAATCTACTATTTAAGTGTTGTAGAGATTTAGTAGACACACTTACAACAATCTACTATTTAAGTGTTGTAAACATTTAGTAGGCACACTTACAACAACCTACTATTTAAGTGTTGTAGAGATTTAGTAGGCACACTTACAACAACCTACTATTTAAGTGTTGTAGAGATTTAGTAGACACACTTACAACAATCTACTATTTAAGTGTTGTAGAGATTTAGTAGACAAACTTACAACAACCTACTATTTAAGTGTTGTAGAGATTTAGTTGACACACTTACAACAACCTACTATTTAAGTGTTGTAGAGATTTAGTTGACACACTTACAACAATCTACTATTTAAGTGTTGTAGAGATTTAGTAGGCACACTTACAACAACCTACTATTTAAGTGTTGTAGAGATTTAGTTGACACACTTACAACAATCTACTATTTAAGTGTTGTAAACATTTAGTAGGCACACTTACAACAATGTACTATTTAAGTGTATAGATTTAGTAGACACACTTACAACAATCTACTATTTAAGTGTTGTAAAGATTTAGTAGACACACAACAATCTAATATTTAAGTGTTGTAAAGATTTAGTAGACACACAACAATCTACTATTTAAGTGTTGTAGAGATTTAGTAGGCACACTTAAAACAATCTACTATTTAAGTGTTGTAAAGATTTAGTAGACACACAACAACCTACTATTTAAGTGTTGTAAAGATTTAGTAGAGACACTTACAACAATCTACTATTTAAGTGTTGTAAAGATTTAGTAGGCACACTTACAACAATCTACTATTTAAGTGTTGGTAAAGATTTAGTAGGCACACTTACAACAATCTACTATTTAAGTGTTGTAATGATTTAGTAGGCACACTTACAACAATCTACTATTTAAGTGTTGTAAAGATTTAGTAGGCACACTTACAACAATCTACTATTTAAGTGTTGTAAAGATTTAGTAGGCACACTTAGAACAATCTACTATTTAAGTGTTGTAAAGATTTAGTAGGCACACTTACAACAATCTACTATTTAAGTGTTGTAAAGATTTAGTAGGCACACTTACAACAATCTACTATTTAAGTGTTGTAATGATTTAGTAGGCACACTTACAACAATCTACTATTTAAGTGTTGTAAAGATTTAGTAGGCACACTTACAACAATCTACTATTTAAGTGTTGTAAAGATTTAGTAGACACACTTACAACAACCTACTATTTAAGTGTTGTAGATATTTAGTAGGCACACTTACAACAACCTACTATTTAAGTGTTGTAGAGATTTAGTAGACACACTTACAACAATCTACTATTTAAGTGTTGTAGAGATTTAGTAGACACACTTACAACAACCTACTATTTAAGTGTTGTAGAGATTTAGTAGGCACACTTACAACAACCTACTATTTAAGTGTTGTAGAGATTTAGTAGACACACTTACAACAACCTACTATTTAAGTGTTGTAGAGATTTAGTTGACACACTTACAACAACCTACTATTTAAGTGTTGTAGAGATTTAGTAGACACACTTACAACAACCTACTATTTAAGTGTTGTAGAGATTTAGTAGACACACTTACAACAATCTACTATTTAAGTGTTGTAGAGATTTAGTAGACACACTTACAACAATCTACTATTTAAGTGTTGTAAAGATTTAGTAGGCACACTTACAACAATCTACTATTTAAGTGTTGTAAAGATTTAGTAGCACACTTACAACAATCTACTATTTAAGTGTTGTAAAGATTTAGTAGGCACACTTACAACAATCTACTATTTAAGTGTTGTAAAGATTTAGTAGGCACACTTACAACAATCTACTATTTAAGTGTTGTAAAGATTTAGTAGGCACACTTACAACAATCTACTATTTAAGTGTTGTAGAGATTTAGTAGGCACACTTACAACAATCTACTATTTAAGTGTTGTAAAGATTTAGTAGGCACACTTACAACAATCTACTATTTAAGTGTTGTAGAGATTTAGTAGACACACTTACAACAATCTACTATTTAAGTGTTGTAAGATTTAGTAGGCACACTTACAACAATCTACTATTTAAGTGTTGTAGAGATTTAGTAGACACACTTACAACAATCTACTATTTAAGTGTTGTAGAGATTTAGTAGACACACTTACAACAATCTACTATTTAAGTGTTGTAGAGATTTAGTAGGCACACTTACAACAATCTACTATTTAAGTGTTGTAGAGATTTAGTAGACACACTTACAACAATCTACTATTTAAGTGTTGTAGAGATTTAGTAGACACACTTACAACAACCTACTATTTAAGTGTTGTAGAGATTTAGTAGACACACTTACAACAATCTACTATTTAAGTGTTGTAGAGATTTAGTAGACACACTTACAACAACCTACTATTTAAGTGTTGTAGAGATTTAGTAGACACACTTACAACAATCTACTATTTAAGTGTTGTAGAGATTTAGTAGGCACACTTACAACAATCTACTATTTAAGTGTTGTAAGATTTAGTAGACACACTTACAACAATCTACTATTTAAGTGTTGTAAAGATTTAGTAGACACACAACAATCTAATATTTAAGTGTTGTAAAGATTTAGTAGACACACAACAATCTACTATTTAAGTGTTGTAGAGATTTAGTAGGCACACTTACAAACAATCTACTATTTAAGTGTTGTAAAGATTTAGTAGACACACAACAACCTACTATTTAAGTGTTGTAAAGATTTAGTAGAGACACTTACAACAATCTACTATTTAAGTGTTGTAAAGATTTAGTAGGCACACTTACAACAATCTACTATTTAAGTGTTGTAAAGATTTAGTAGACACACTTACAACAATCTACTATTTAAGTGTTGTAATGATTTAGTAGGCACACTTACAACAATCTACTATTTAAGTGTTGTAAAGATTTAGTAGGCACACTTACAACAATCTACTATTTAAGTGTTGTAAAGATTTAGTAGGCACACTTACAACAATCTACTATTTAAGTGTTGTAAAGATTTAGTAGGCACACTTACAACAATCTACTATTTAAGTGTTGTAAAGATTTAGTAGGCACACTTACAACAATCTACTATTTAAGTGTTGTAATGATTTAGTAGGCACACTTACAACAATCTACTATTTAAGTGTTGTAAAGATTTAGTAGGCACACTTACAACAATCTACTATTTAAGTGTTGTAAAGATTTAGTAGACACACTTACAACAACCTACTATTTAAGTGTTGTAGATATTTAGTAGGCACACTTACAACAACCTACTATTTAAGTGTTGTAGAGATTTAGTAGACACACTTACAACAATCTACTATTTAAGTGTTGTAGAGATTTAGTAGACACACTTACAACAACCTACTATTTAAGTGTTGTAGATATTTAGTAGGCACACTTACAACAACCTACTATTTAAGTGTTGTAGAGATTTAGTAGACACACTTACAACAACCTACTATTTAAGTGTTGTAGAGATTTAGTTGACACACTTACAACAACCTACTATTTAAGTGTTGTAGAGATTTAGTAGACACACTTACAACAACCTACTATTTAAGTGTTGTAGAGATTTAGTAGACACACTTACAACAATCTACTATTTAAGTGTTGTAGAGATTTAGTAGACACACTTACAACAATCTACTATTTAAGTGTTGTAAAGATTTAGTAGGCACACTTACAACAATCTACTATTTAAGTGTTGTAAAGATTTAGTAGCACACTTACAACAATCTACTATTTAAGTGTTGTAAAGATTTAGTAGGCACACTTACAACAATCTACTATTTAAGTGTTGTAAAGATTTAGTAGGCACACTTACAAACAATCTACTATTTAAGTGTTGTAAAGATTTAGTAGGCACACTTACAAACAAATCTACTATTTAAGTGTTGTAAGATTTAGTAGGCACACTTACAACAATCTACTATTTAAGTGTTGTAAAGATTTAGTAGGCACACTTACAACAATCTACTATTTAAGTGTTGTAAAGATTTAGTAGGCACACTTACAACAATCTACTATTTAAGTGTTGTAAAGATTTAGTAGGCACACTTACAACAATATACTATTTAAGTGTTGTAAAGATTTAGTAGGCACACTTACAACAATCTACTATTTAAGTGTTGTAAAGATTTAGTAGACACACTTACAACAATCTACTATTTAAGTGTTGTTAAGATTTAGTAGACACACTTACAACAACCTACTATTTAAGTGTTGTAGAGATTTAGTACGCACACTTACAACAACCTACTATTTAAGTGTTGTAAACATTTAGTTGGCACACTTACAACAATCTACTATTTAAGTGTTGTAAAGATTTAGTAGGCACACTTACAACAATCTACTATTTAAGTGTTGTAAAGATTTAGTAGGCACACTTACAACAATCTACTATTTAAGTGTTGTAGAGATTTAGTAGACACACTTACAACAACCTACTATTTAAGTGTTGTAGAGATTTAGTTGACACACTTACAACAACCTACTATTTAAGTGTTGTAGAGATTTAGTAGACACACTTACAACAACCTACTATTTAAGTGTTGTAGAGATTTAGTAGACACACTTACAACAATCTACTATTTAAGTGTTGTAGAGATTTTTTAGACACACTTACAACAATCTACTATTTAAGTGTTGTAAAGATTTAGTAGGCACACTTACAACAATCTACTATTTAAGTGTTGTAAAGATTTAGCAGGCACACTTACAACAATCTACTATTTAAGTGTTGTAAAGATTTAGCAGGCACACTTACAACAATCTACTATTTAAGTGTTGTAAAGATTTAGTAGGCACACTTACAACAATCTACTATTTAAGTGTTGTAAAGATTTAGTAGGCACACTTACAACAATCTACTATTTAAGTGTTGTAGAGATTTAGTAGACACACTTACAACAACCTACTATTTAAGTGTTGTAGAGATTTAGTAGACACACAACAACCTACTATTTAAGTGTTGTAGAGATTTAGTAGACACACTTACAACAACCTACTATTTAAGTGTTGTAAGATTTAGTAGGCACACTTACAACAACCTACTATTTAAGTGTTGTAGAGATTTAGTAGACACACTTACAACAACCTACTATTTAAGTGTTGTAGAGATTTAGTTGACACACTTACAACAATATACTATTTAAGTGTTGTAAAGATTTAGTAGGCACACTTACAACAATCTACTATATAAGTGTTGTAAAGATTTAGTAGACACACTTACAACAATCTACTATTTAAGTGTTGTTAAGATTTAGTAGACACACTTACAACAACCTACTATTTAAGTGTTGTAGAGATTTAGTACGCACACTTACAACAACCTACTATTTAAGTGTTGTAAACATTTAGTTGGCACACTTACAACAATCTACTATTTAAGTGTTGTAAAGATTTAGTAGGCACACTTACAACAATCTACTATTTAAGTGTTGTAAAGATTTAGTAGGCACACTTACAACAATCTACTATTTAAGTGTTGTAGAGATTTAGTAGACACACTTACAACAACCTACTATTTAAGTGTTGTAGAGATTTAGTTGACACACTTACAACAACCTACTATTTAAGTGTTGTAGAGATTTAGTAGACACACTTACAACAACCTACTATTTAAGTGTTGTAGAGATTTAGTAGACACACTTACAACAATCTACTATTTAAGTGTTGTAGAGATTTTTTAGACACACTTACAACAATCTACTATTTAAGTGTTGTAAAGATTTAGTAGGCACACT
This sequence comes from Ampullaceana balthica, assembly GCA_944989445.1. Taxonomy (NCBI): domain Eukaryota; kingdom Metazoa; phylum Mollusca; class Gastropoda; family Lymnaeidae; genus Ampullaceana; species Ampullaceana balthica. The sequence goes on from CALYLW010002496.1 coordinate 9,247, forward strand.
TACAACAATCTACTATTTAAGTGTTGTAAAGATTTAGCAGGCACACTTACAACAATCTACTATTTAAGTGTTGTAAAGATTTAGCAGGCACACTTACAACAATCTACTATTTAAGTGTTGTAAAGATTTAGTAGGCACACTTACAACAATCTACTATTTAAGTGTTGTAAAGATTTAGTAGGCACACTTACAACAATCTACTATTTAAGTGTTGTAGAGATTTAGTAGACACACTTACAACAACCTACTATTTAAGTGTTGTAGAGATTTAGTAGACACACAACAACCTACTATTTAAGTGTTGTAGAGATTTAGTAGACACACTTACAACAACCTACTATTTAAGTGTTGTAGAGATTTAGTAGGCACACTTACAACAACCTACTATTTAAGTGTTGTAGAGATTTAGTAGGCACACTTACAACAACCTACTATTTAAGTGTTGTAGAGATTTAGTAGGCACACTTACAACAACCTACTATTTAAGTGTTGTAGAGATTTAGTAGACACACTTACAACAATCTACTATTTAAGTGTTGTAGAGATTTAGTAGACACACTTACAACAATCTACTATTTAAGTGTTGTAGAGATTTAGTAGACACACTTACAACAATCTACTATTTAAGTGTTGTAGAGATTTAGTAGACACACTTACAACAATCTACTATTTAAGTGTTGTAAACATTTAGTAGGCACACTTACAACAACCTACTATTTAAGTGTTGTAGAGATTTAGTAGGCACACTTACAACAACCTACTATTTAAGTGTTGTAGAGATTTAGTAGACACACTTACAACAATCTACTATTTAAGTGTTGTAGAGATTTAGTAGACACACTTACAACAATCTACTATTTAAGTGTTGTAGAGATTTAGTAGACACACTTACAACAACCTACTATTTAAGTGTTGTAGAGATTTAGTAGACACACTTACAACAATCTACTATTTAAGTGTTGTAGAGATTTAGTAGGCACACTTACAACAACCTACTATTTAAGTGTTGTAGAGATTTAGTAGACACACTTACAACAACCTACTATTTAAGTGTTGTAGAGATTTAGTAGACACACTTACAACAATCTACTATTTAAGTGTTGTAGAGATTTAGTAGACACACTTACAACAATCTACTATTTAAGTGTTGTAGAGATTTAGTAGACACACTTACAACAATCTACTATTTAAGTGTTGTAAAGATTTAGTAGACACACTTACAACAATCTACTATTTAAGTGTTGTAGAGATTTAGTAGGCACACTTACAACAACCTACTATTTAAGTGTTGTAAACATTTAGTAGGCACACTTACAACAATCTACTATTTAAGTGTTGTAAAGATTTAGTAGGCACACTTACAACAATCTACTATTTAAGTGTTGTAAAGATTTAGTAGACACACTTACAACAATCTACTATTTAAGTGTTGTAGAGATTTAGTAGACACACTTACAACAACCTACTATTTAAGTGTTGTAGAGATTTAGTAGACACACTTACAACAATCTACTATTTAAGTGTTGTAGAGATTTAGTAGACACACTTACAACAACCTACTATTTAAGTGTTGTAGAGATTTAGTAGACACACTTACAACAATCTACTATTTAAGTGTTGTAGAGATTTAGTAGGCACACTTACAACAATCTACTATTTAAGTGTTGTAAGATTTAGTAGACACACTTACAACAATCTACTATTTAAGTGTTGTAAAGATTTAGTAGCACACTTACAACAATCTACTATTTAAGTGTTGTAAAGATTTAGTAGGCACACTTACAACAATCTACTATTTAAGTGTTGTAAAGATTTAGTAGGCACACTTACAACAATCTACTATTTAAGTGTTGTAAAGATTTAGTAGCACACTTACAACAATCTACTATTTAAGTGTTGTAGAGATTTAGTAGACACACTTACAACAACCTACTATTTAAGTGTTGTAGAGATTTAGTAGACACACTTACAACAATCTACTATTTAAGTGTTGTAGAGATTTAGTAGACACACTTACAACAATCTACTATTTAAGTGTTGTAGAGATTTAGTAGGCACACTTACAACAACCTACTATTTAAGTGTTGTAGAGATTTAGTAGGCACACTTACAACAACCTACTATTTAAGTGTTGTAGAGATTTAGTAGGCACACTTACAACAACCTACTATTTAAGTGTTGTAGAGATTTAGTAGACACACTTACAACAATCTACTATTTAAGTGTTGTAGAGATTTAGTAGACACACTTACAACAATCTACTATTTAAGTGTTGTAGAGATTTAGTAGACACACTTACAACAATCTACTATTTAAGTGTTGTAGAGATTTAGTAGACACACTTACAACAATCTACTATTTAAGTGTTGTAAACATTTAGTAGGCACACTTACAACAACCTACTATTTAAGTGTTGTAGAGATTTAGTAGGCACACTTACAACAACCTACTATTTAAGTGTTGTAGAGATTTAGTAGACACACTTACAACAATCTACTATTTAAGTGTTGTAGAGATTTAGTAGACAAACTTACAACAACCTACTATTTAAGTGTTGTAGAGATTTAGTTGACACACTTACAACAACCTACTATTTAAGTGTTGTAGAGATTTAGTTGACACACTTACAACAATCTACTATTTAAGTGTTGTAGAGATTTAGTAGGCACACTTACAACAACCTACTATTTAAGTGTTGTAGAGATTTAGTTGACACACTTACAACAATCTACTATTTAAGTGTTGTAAACATTTAGTAGGCACACTTACAACAATGTACTATTTAAGTGTATAGATTTAGTAGACACACTTACAACAATCTACTATTTAAGTGTTGTAAAGATTTAGTAGACACACAACAATCTAATATTTAAGTGTTGTAAAGATTTAGTAGACACACAACAATCTACTATTTAAGTGTTGTAGAGATTTAGTAGGCACACTTAAAACAATCTACTATTTAAGTGTTGTAAAGATTTAGTAGACACACAACAACCTACTATTTAAGTGTTGTAAAGATTTAGTAGAGACACTTACAACAATCTACTATTTAAGTGTTGTAAAGATTTAGTAGGCACACTTACAACAATCTACTATTTAAGTGTTGGTAAAGATTTAGTAGGCACACTTACAACAATCTACTATTTAAGTGTTGTAATGATTTAGTAGGCACACTTACAACAATCTACTATTTAAGTGTTGTAAAGATTTAGTAGGCACACTTACAACAATCTACTATTTAAGTGTTGTAAAGATTTAGTAGGCACACTTAGAACAATCTACTATTTAAGTGTTGTAAAGATTTAGTAGGCACACTTACAACAATCTACTATTTAAGTGTTGTAAAGATTTAGTAGGCACACTTACAACAATCTACTATTTAAGTGTTGTAATGATTTAGTAGGCACACTTACAACAATCTACTATTTAAGTGTTGTAAAGATTTAGTAGGCACACTTACAACAATCTACTATTTAAGTGTTGTAAAGATTTAGTAGACACACTTACAACAACCTACTATTTAAGTGTTGTAGAGATTTAGTAGACACACTTACAACAACCTACTATTTAAGTGTTGTAGAGATTTAGTAGGCACACTTACAACAACCTACTATTTAAGTGTTGTAGAGATTTAGTAGACACACTTACAACAATCTACTATTTAAGTGTTGTAGAGATTTAGTAGACACACTTACAACAACCTACTATTTAAGTGTTGTAGAGATTTAGTAGACACACTTACAACAATCTACTATTTAAGTGTTGTAGAGATTTAGTAGACACACTTACAACAACCTACTATTTAAGTGTTGTAGAGATTTAGTAGACACACTTACAACAACCTACTATTTAAGTGTTGTAGAGATTTAGTAGACACACTTACAACAACCTACTATTTAAGTGTTGTAGAGATTTAGTAGACACACTTACAACAATCTACTATTTAAGTGTTGTAGAGATTTAGTAGACACACTTACAACAATCTACTATTTAAGTGTTGTAGAGATTTAGTAGACACACTTACAACAACCTACTATTTAAGTGTTGTAGAGATTTAGTAGACACACTTACAACAATCTACTATTTAAGTGTTGTAGAGATTTAGTAGGCACACTTACAACAACCTACTATTTAAGTGTTGTAGAGATTTAGTAGACACACTTACAACAATCTACTATTTAAGTGTTGTAAGATTTAGTAGGCACACTTACAACAATCTACTATTTAAGTGTTGTAAGATTTAGTAGACACACTTACAACAATCTACTATTTAAGTGTTGTAAAGATTTAGTAGCACACTACAACAATCTACTATTTAAGTGTTGTAAAGATTTAGTAGCACACTTACAACAATCTACTATTTAAGTGTTGTAGAGATTTAGTAGGCACACTTACAAACAATCTACTATTTAAGTGTTGTAAAGATTTAGTAGCACACTACAACAACCTACTATTTAAGTGTTGTAAAGATTTAGTAGAGACACTTACAACAATCTACTATTTAAGTGTTGTAAAGATTTAGTAGGCACACTTACAACAATCTACTATTTAAGTGTTGTAAAGATTTAGTAGGCACACTTACAACAATCTACTATTTAAGTGTTGTAATGATTTAGTAGGCACACTTACAACAATCTACTATTTAAGTGTTGTAAAGATTTAGTAGGCACACTTACAACAATCTACTATTTAAGTGTTGTAAAGATTTAGTAGGCACACTTACAACAATCTACTATTTAAGTGTTGTAAAGATTTAGTAGGCACACTTACAACAATCTACTATTTAAGTGTTGTAAAGATTTAGTAGGCACACTTACAACAATCTACTATTTAAGTGTTGTAATGATTTAGTAGGCACACTTACAACAATCTACTATTTAAGTGTTGTAAAGATTTAGTAGGCACACTTACAACAATCTACTATTTAAGTGTTGTAAAGATTTAGTAGACACACTTACAACAACCTACTATTTAAGTGTTGTAGAGATTTAGTAGACACACTTACAACAACCTACTATTTAAGTGTTGTAGAGATTTAGTAGACACACTTACAACAACCTACTATTTAAGTGTTGTAGAGATTTAGTAGACACACTTACAACAATCTACTATTTAAGTGTTGTAGAGATTTAGTAGACACACTTACAACAACCTACTATTTAAGTGTTGTAGAGATTTAGTAGACACACTTACAACAACCTACTATTTAAGTGTTGTAGAGATTTAGTAGACACACTTACAACAACCTACTATTTAAGTGTTGTAGAGATTTAGTTGACACACTTACAACAACCTACTATTTAAGTGTTGTAGAGATTTAGTAGACACACTTACAACAATCTACTATTTAAGTGTTGTAGAGATTTAGTAGGCACACTTACAACAATCTACTATTTAAGTGTTGTAGAGATTTAGTAGACACACTTACAACAATCTACTATTTAAGTGTTGTAAAGATTTAGTAGGCACACTTACAACAATCTACTATTTAAGTGTTGTAAAGATTTAGTAGCACACTTACAACAACCTACTATTTAAGTGTTGTAAGATTTAGTAGACACACTTACAACAATCTACTATTTAAGTGTTGTAGAGATTTAGTAGACACACTTACAACAATCTACTATTTAAGTGTTGTAGAGATTTAGTAGACACACTTACAACAATCTACTATTTAAGTGTTGTAAAGATTTAGTAGGCACACTTACAACAACCTACTATTTAAGTGTTGTAGAGATTTAGTAGGCACACTTACAACCACCTACTATTTAAGTGTTGTAGAGATTTAGTAGGCACACTTACAACAACCTACTATTTAAGTGTTGTAGAGATTTAGTAGACACACTTACAACAATCTACTATTTAAGTGTTGTAGAGATTTAGTAGACACACTTACAACAATCTACTATTTAAGTGTTGTAGAGATTTAGTAGACACACTTACAACAATCTACTATTTAAGTGTTGTAGAGATTTAGTAGACACACTTACAACAATCTACTATTTAAGTGTTGTAAACATTTAGTAGGCACACTTACAACAACCAACTATTTAAGTGTTGTAGAGATTTAGTAGGCACACTTACAACAACCTACTATTTAAGTGTTGTAGAGATTTAGTAGACACACTTACAACAATCTACTATTTAAGTGTTGTAGAGATTTAGTAGACAAACTTACAACAACCTACTATTTAAGTGTTGTAGAGATTTAGTTGACACACTTACAACAACCTACTATTTAAGTGTTGTAGAGATTTAGTTGACACACTTACAACAATCTACTATTTAAGTGTTGTAGAGATTTAGTAGGCACACTTACAACAACCTACTATTTAAGTGTTGTAGAGATTTAGTTGACACACTTACAACAATCTACTATTTAAGTGTTGTAAACATTTAGTAGGCACACTTACAACAATGTACTATTTAAGTGTATAGATTTAGTAGACACACTTACAACAATCTACTATTTAAGTGTTGTAAAGATTTAGTAGACACACAACAATCTAATATTTAAGTGTTGTAAAGATTTAGTAGACACACAACAATCTACTATTTAAGTGTTGTAGAGATTTAGTAGGCACACTTAAAACAATCTACTATTTAAGTGTTGTAAAGATTTAGTAGACACACAACAACCTACTATTTAAGTGTTGTAAAGATTTAGTAGAGACACTTACAACAATCTACTATTTAAGTGTTGTAAAGATTTAGTAGGCACACTTACAACAATCTACTATTTAAGTGTTGGTAAAGATTTAGTAGGCACACTTACAACAATCTACTATTTAAGTGTTGTAATGATTTAGTAGGCACACTTACAACAATCTACTATTTAAGTGTTGTAAAGATTTAGTAGGCACACTTACAACAATCTACTATTTAAGTGTTGTAAAGATTTAGTAGGCACACTTAGAACAATCTACTATTTAAGTGTTGTAAAGATTTAGTAGGCACACTTACAACAATCTACTATTTAAGTGTTGTAAAGATTTAGTAGGCACACTTACAACAATCTACTATTTAAGTGTTGTAATGATTTAGTAGGCACACTTACAACAATCTACTATTTAAGTGTTGTAAAGATTTAGTAGGCACACTTACAACAATCTACTATTTAAGTGTTGTAAAGATTTAGTAGACACACTTACAACAACCTACTATTTAAATGTTGTAGAGATTTTGTAGACACACTTGCAACAATCTACTATTTAAGTGTTGTAGAGATTTAGTAGACACACTTACAACAATCTACTATTTAAGTGTTGTAAAGATTTAGTAGGCACACTTACAACAACCTACTATTTAAGTGTTGTAGAGATTTAGTAGGCACACTTACAACAACCTACTATTTAAGTGTTGTAGAGATTTAGTAGACACACTTACAACAATCTACTATTTAAGTGTTGTAGAGATTTAGTAGACAAACTTACAACAACCTACTATTTAAGTGTTGTAGAGATTTAGTTGACACACTTACAACAACCTACTATTTAAGTGTTGTAGAGATTTAGTTGACACACTTACAACAATCTACTATTTAAGTGTTGTAGAGATTTAGTAGGCACACTTACAACAACCTACTATATAAGTGTTGTAGCGATTTAGTTGACACACTTACAACAATCTACTATTTAAGTGTTGTAAACATTTAGTAGGCACACTTACAACAATGTACTATTTAAGTGTTGTAAATATTTAGTAGACACACAACAATCTACTATTTAAGTGTTGTAGAGATTTAGTAGGCACACTTACAACAATCTACTATTTAAGTGTTGTAAAGATTTAGTAGACACTACAACAATCTACTATTTAAGTGTTGTAAAGATTTAGTAGAGACACTTACAACAATCTACTATTTAAGTGTTGTAAAGATTTAGTAGGCACACTTACAACAATCTACTATTTAAGTGTTGTAAAGATTTAGTAGGCACACTTACAACAATCTACTATTTAAGTGTTGTAAAGATTTAGTAGGCACACTTACAACAATCTACTATTTAAGTGTTGTAAAGATTTAGTAGGCACACTTACAACAATCTACTATTTAAGTGTTGTAAAGATTTAGTAGGCACACTTACAACAATCTACTATTTAAGTGTTGTAAAGATTTAGTAGACACACTTACAACAACCTACTATTTAAGTGTTGTAGAGATTTAGTAGACACACTTACAACAACCTACTATTTAAGTGTTGTAGAGATTTAGTAGACACACTTACAACAATCTACTATTTAAGTGTTGTAGAGATTTAGTAGACACACTTACAACAATCTACTATTTAAGTGTTGTAGAGATTTAGTAGACACACTTACAACAATCTACTATTTAAGTGTTGTAGAGATTTAGTAGGCACACTTACAACAACCTACTATTTAAGTGTTGTAGAGATTTAGTAGGCACACTTACAACAATCTACTATTTAAGTGTTGTAAAGATTTAGTAGGCACACTTACAACAATCTACTATTTAAGTGTTGTAAAGATTTAGTAGGCACACTTACAACAATCTACTATTTAAGTGTTGTAGAGATTTAGTAGACACACTTACAACAACCTACTATTTAAGTGTTGTAGAGATTTAGTAGACACACTTACAACAACCTACTATTTAAGTGTTGTAGAGATTTAGTAGACACACTTACAACAACCTACTATTTAAGTGTTGTAGAGATTTAGTAGGCACACTTACAACAACCTACTATTTAAGTGTTGTAGAGATTTAGTAGACACACTTACAACAACCTACTATTTAAGTGTTGTAGAGATTTAGTTGACACACTTACAACAATCTACTATTTAAGTGTTGTAGAGATTTAGTAGGCACACTTACAACAACCTACTATTTAAGTGTTGTAGAGATTTAGTAGACACACTTACAACAATCTACTATTTAAGTGTTGTAAAGATTTAGTAGGCACACTTACAACAATCTACTATTTAAGTGTTGTAAAGATTTAGTAGACACACTTACAACAATCTACTATTTAAGTGTTGTAAGATTTAGTAGACACACTTACAACAACCTACTATTTAAGTGTTGTAGAGATTTAGTAGACACACTTACAACAACCTACTATTTAAGTGTTGTAGAGATTTAGTAGACACACTTGCAACAATCTACTATTTAAGTGTTGTAGAGATTTAGTAGACACACTTACAACAATCTACTATTTAAGTGTTGTAAAGATTTAGTAGGCACACTTACAACAATCTACTATTTAAGTGTTGTAAAGATTTAGCAAGCACACTTACAACAAACTACTATTTAAGTGTTGTAAAGATTTAGTAGGCACACTTACAACAATCTACTATTTAAGTGTTGTAAAGATTTAGTAGGCACACTTACAACAATCTACTATTTAAGTGTTGTAAAGATTTAGTAGGCACACTTACAACAATCTACTATTTAAGTGTTGTAAGATTTAGTAGGCACACTTACAACAATCTACTATTTAAGTGTTGTAAAGATTTAGTAGGCACACTTACAACAATCTACTATTTAAGTGTTGTAAAGATTTAGTAGGCACACTTACAACAATCTACTATTTAAGTGTTGTAAAGATTTAGTAGGCACACTTACAACAATATACTATTTAAGTGTTGTAAAGATTTAGTAGGCACACTTACAACAATCTACTATTTAAGTGTTGTAAAGATTTAGTAGACACACTTACAACAATCTACTATTTAAGTGTTGTTAAGATTTAGTAGACACACTTACAACAACCTACTATTTAAGTGTTGTAGAGATTTAGTACGCACACTTACAACAACCTACTATTTAAGTGTTGTAAACATTTAGTTGGCACACTTACAACAATCTACTATTTAAGTGTTGTAAAGATTTAGTAGGCACACTTACAACAATCTACTATTTAAGTGTTGTAAAGATTTAGTAGGCACACTTACAACAATCTACTATTTAAGTGTTGTAGAGATTTAGTAGACACACTTACAACAACCTACTATTTAAGTGTTGTAGAGATTTAGTTGACACACTTACAACAACCTACTATTTAAGTGTTGTAGAGATTTAGTAGACACACTTACAACAACCTACTATTTAAGTGTTGTAGAGATTTAGTAGACACACTTACAACAATCTACTATTTAAGTGTTGTAGAGATTTTTTAGACACACTTACAACAATCTACTATTTGAGTGTTGTAAAGATTTAGTAGGCACACTTACAACAATCTACTATTTAAGTGTTGTAAAGATTTAGCAGGCGCACTTACAACAATCTACTATTTAAGTGTTGTAAAGATTTAGCAGGCACACTTACAACAATCTACTATTTAAGTGTTGTAAAGATTTAGTAGGCACACTTACAACAATCTACTATTTAAGTGTTGTAAAGATTTAGTAGGCACACTTACAACAATCTACTATTTAAGTGTTGTAGAGATTTAGTAGACACACTTACAACAACCTACTATTTAAGTGTTGTAGAGATTTAGTAGACACACAACAACCTACTATTTAAGTGTTGTAGAGATTTAGTAGACACACTTACAACAACCTACTATTTAAGTGTTGTAGAGATTTAGTAGGCACACTTACAACAACCTACTATTTAAGTGTTGTAGAGATTAAGTAGACACACTTACAACAACCTTTTATTTAAGTGTTGTAGAGATTTAGTTGACACACTTACAACAACCTACTATTTAAGTGTTGTAGAGATTTAGTAGACACACTTACAACAATCTAATATTTAAGTGTTGTAGAGATTTAGTAGGCACACTTATAACAACCTACTATTTAAGTGTTGTAGAGATTTAGTAGACACCTTTACAACAATCTACTATTTAAGTGTTGTAAAGATTTAGTAGGCACACTTACAACAATCTACTATATAAGTGTTGTAAAGATTTAGTAGACACACTTACAACAATCTACTATTTAAGTGTTGTTAAGATTTAGTAGACACACTTACAACAACCTACTATTTAAGTGTTGTAGAGATTTAGTACGCACACTTACAACAACCTACTATTTAAGTGTTGTAAACATTTAGTTGGCACACTTACAACAATCTACTATTTAAGTGTTGTAAAGATTAATAGGCACACTTACAACAATCTACTATTTAAGTGTTGTAAAGATTTAGTAGGCACACTTACAACAATCTACTATTTAAGTGTTGTAAAGATTTAGTAGACACACTTACAACAATCTACTATTTAAATGTTGTAAAGATTTAGTAGGCACACTTACAACAACCTACTATTTAAGTGTTGTAGAGATTTAGTAGACACACTTACAACAACCTACTATTTAAGTGTTGTAGAGATCTAGTTGACACACTTACAACAACCTACTATTTAAGTGTTGTAGAGATTTAGTAGACACACTTACAACAACCTACTATTTAAGTTTTGTAGAGATTTAGTAGACACACTTACAACAATCTACTATTTAAGTGTTGTAGAGATTTTTTAGACACACTTACAACAATCTACTATTTAAGTGTTGTAAAGATTTAGTAGGCACACTTACAACAATCTACTATTTAAGTGTTGTAAAGATTTAGCAGGCACACTTACAACAATCTACTATTTAAGTGTTGTAAAGATTTAGCAGACACACTTACAACAATCTACTATTTAAGTGTTGTAAAGATTTAGTAGGCACACTTACAACAATCTACTATTTAAGTGTTGTAAAGATTTAGTAGGCACACTTACAACAATCTACTATTTAAGTGTTGTAGAGATTTAGTAGACACACTTACAACAACCTACTATTTAAGTGTTGTAGAGATTTAGTAGACACACAACAACCTACTATTTAAGTGTTGTAGAGATTTAGTAGACACACTTACAACAACCTACTATTTAAGTGTTGTAGAGATTTAGTAGGCACACTTACAACAACCTACTATTTAAGTGTTGTAGAGATTTAGTAGACACACTTACAACAACCTACTATTTAAGTGTTGTAGAGATTTAGTTGACACACTTACAACAACCTACTATTTAAGTGTTGTAGAGATTTAGTTGACACACTTACAACAACCTACTATTTAAGTGTTGTAGAGATTTAGTAGACACACTTACAACAACCTACTATTTAAGTGTTGTAGAGATTTAGTAGACACACTTACAACAATCTACTATTTAAGTGTTGTAGAGATTTTTTAGACACACTTACAACAATCTACTATTTAAGTGTTCTAAAGATTTAGTAGGCACACTTACAACAATCTACTATTTAAGTGTTGTAAAGATTTAGCAGGCACACTTACAACAATCTACTATTTAAGTGTTGTAAAGATGTAGCAGACACACTTACAACAATCTACTATTTAAGTGTTGTAAAGATTTAGTAGGCACACTTACAACAATCTACTATTTAAATGTTGTAAAGAATTAGTAGGCACACTTACAACAATCTACTATTTAAGTGTTGTAGAGATTTAGTAGACACACTTACAACAACCTACTATTTAAGTGTTGTAGAGATTTAGTAGACACACAACAACCTACTATTTAAGTGTTGTAGAGATTTAGTAGACACACTTACAACAACCTACTATTTAAGTGTTGTAGAGATTTAGTAGGCACACTTACAACAACCTACTATTTAAGTGTTGTAGAGATTTAGTAGACACACTTACAACAACCTACTATTTAAGTGTTGTAGAGATTTAGTTGACACACTTACAACAACCTACTATTTAAGTGTTGTAGAGATTTGGTAGACACACTTACAACAACCTACTATTTAAGTGTTGTAGAGATTTAGTAGACAGACTTACAACAATCTAACATTTTAAGTGTTGTAGAGATTTAGTAGGCACACTTATAACAACCTACTATTTAAGTGTTGTAGAGATTTAGTAGACACCTTTACAACAATCTACTATTTAAGTGTTGTATAGATGTAGTAGACACACTTACAACAACCTACTATTTAAGTGAAGAGATTTAGTAGGCACACTTACAAGAACCTACTATTTAAGTGTTGTAGAGATTTAGTAGTCAAACTTGCAACAATCTACTACATAAGTATTGTATATATTTAGTTGGAAAATCACGAAATTACCCTAATATAGGGATTTAATAGCCACATAAACATAACCTAATATTAAAGTTTTATAGGGATTTAATATTCAAATAAAAAAACAACTAATATTAAAGCGTATTAATAGCATTCTAAAGAAATTGTGTGTTTGTGTGTAATAAATACCTTGGCCTTCATTAAAGGATTACAATATTTAACTGGGATTATTGTTGATTATACGCTACTCTATCCATGTTTAAATCAACCATTACCGAGAATTTAAGCTTATGCAAATTAGGGACGTTTGATCTAATCCCTAAAGTAATCCATTTATTTCAAGCAATGGTTCCTTACATTCTGTGTTTGTTGTCACCTCGGAGACTTCTTCAGAATTTCTTTGAAAATAAAACCACTTAATCCAACATATCACACATAGTAATTGTTTTTAAGAATGTGTTGTTTTTTTAATCTACTAACGAATTTATGAATATATTTTCAGTCGATACTTTTTATTTAAATAATAATAGTAACATATTTTATATCCCTTATATTAACGTCACCATCGTGTCATTCTGTCTCTGTGAAGTCTTATATTAACGTCACCATCGTGTCATTCTGTCTCTGTGAAGTCTTATATTAACGTCACCATCGTGTCATTCTGTCTCTGTGAAGTCTATGTCGTGGTCCCACCCGCGGAAAAACAAAGGTCAAAATTGACCCACTTCCCATGACCCTATCGAGCTAAACTTTTCACATAGAGTTGTGTCCCCTAACAATGCATTGTGTCAAAATATCAGAGCTATTGAATGTACCGTAATTAAATTATTGCATTTTTAGTTGACCTCCATGGGTCACTGGAGGTTTACTCTAGCCCTCGATGTCACAGGGATCTGTCGCGCTGTGCGTGTTATATTGCACATAATCAATACTTATAGCTATGTCTCATATATATGGGGTTTATAATCAAAAACTTTCTTTTTACGTGTTGTTTAATTCTGATATTTGAAGAATAAGTAAAATTGTTTTTTTTTATTTCTATAAAAGCATGAGGCTTAGAAAATGTTTTTTTTTAGAAAAGATACAAAATATAATAACTTTTCAAATAAAACATTTCAGTTTTGATCAAATCTTATTCCAGTTTATGTCTAACCGAGTGGCAACACTAATGTGCACTGGCTTTTTTCTTGAGTAATATAAGTAACATGAGATCGTGGTAACTTTAGGTCAAAGGGACTGAAAATAAAATAAATTAAAAATAATTACTAAATGTTTCTTGTATGTTCCCTTTCATGAAGTTGGTTAAATATTTATTTAAATAATTTTTAAAAAAAGAAACACACACACATTTTTTCTTGACTGTGCCAACCCAAATAATAACTGCTGTATGAAAGATCGCTTGAGTCTTCTCTTAGCTTTCTCGTTCGATCCTCTAACAACAGATCAAGTTCCCTTGAGTGTACACTTAGTTTGTTGTTACAACCTTTTATTGTCAGATCAAGTTCCCTTGAGTGTACACTTAGTTTCTTGTTACAACCTTTTATTGTCAGATCAAGTTCCCTTGATTGAACACTTAGTTTATTGTTACAACCTTTTATTAAATCCCTTATATTAACTTCACCGCCGTCTCTCTCTGTCTTGAGCGGGCGGAAAAACAAAAGTCACAAATTACCCACTTCCCGTGAAGCCATCGCGCTGACATTTGGCACACGGACCCATGTCACATAACAATGCATCGTATCAAAATTTCAGATCGATCGCACGTACCGTAATTAAATTAATTCATTTTTAGTTTATTTATATAAACTATATGTAGCGGGTGCTATTGGCTTCATTTTACGGGTCACTTGACTTCACGCCAGCTATCAGTGAACACATCTTGTGTTTTAACCAGGTGGTTTACACCGGGAGTTGAGTTAACGCGTTGACGCCACCCGTCCATGTCCACACCCCTCCCCCCAGTTTTAAAGCCAGGGGAGATAATTTCGGTTTCAGTCTGTAAATGTATGTCGCGTTTGAACATAATCAATACTTTTATTTATGTCTCATATTTAAGGGATTTATAGTCAAAAACTTTGTTTTTACGGGATTGTTTTATTGTCAGATCATCTTCCCGTGAACACCGCTTTGGAAAATCTCGTACAAACTGGTTCTGGGGAGAAAAACCTTCAACACTGGGCAACAGTATCTATTGGATTCTCCAGAGTTTCAACAGAGATTAACATTGGCCAATGTCACGTGTCTCAGAAGCGAACGAAGGAATGTCCAGAAAATCCTCTCAGACAGGGAGGGGCGAATGGCCAACTGCATTGTACCAAAGGTAAGATGTCAATGGCCAATGTATTGTACCAAAAGGTAAGATGTCAATGGCCAACTGTATTGTACCAAAGGTAAGATGTCAATTGCCAACTGTATTGTACCAAAGGTAAGATGTCAATGGCCATCTGTATTGTACCAAAGGTAAGATGTCAATGGCCAACTGTATCGTTTCAAAGGTAAGATGACAATGGCCAACTGTATTGTACCAAAGGTAAGATGTCAATGGCCAACTGTATTGTACCAAAGGTAAGATGTCAATGGCCAACTGTATTGTACCAAAGGTAAGATGTCAATGGCCAACTGTATTGTACCAAAGGTAAGATGTCAATGGCCAACATATTGTACCAAAGGTAAGATGTCAATGGCTACTGTATTGTACCAAAGGTAAGATGTCAATGGCCAACTGTATTGTACCAAAGGTAAGATGTCAATGGCCAACTGTATTGTAACAAAGGTAAGATGTCAATGGCTACTGTATTGTACCAAAGGTAAGATGTCAATGGCCAACTGTATTGTACCAAAGGTAAGATGTCAATGGCTACTGTATTGTACCAAAGGTAAGATGTCAATGGCCAACTGTATTGTACCAAAGGTAAGATGTCAATGGCCAACTGTATTGTAACAAAGGTAAGATGTCAATGGCCAACTGTATTGTACCAAAGGTAAGATGTCAATGGCCAACTGTATTGTAACAAAGGTAAGATGTCAATGGCCAACTGTATTGTAACAAAGTTTAAGATGTCAATGGCCAACTGTATTGTACCAAAGGTAAGATGTCAATGGCCAAGTGTATTGTAACAAAGGTAAGATGTCAATGGCCAACTGTATTGTACCAATGGTAAGATGTCAATGGTCAAGTGTATTGTACCAAAGGTAAGATGTCAATGGCCAACATATTGTACCAAAGGTAAGAAGTCAATGGCTACTGTATTGTACCAAAGGTAAGATGTCAATGGCCAACTGTATTGTACCAAAGGTAAGATGTCAATGGCCAACTATATTGTACCAAAGGTAAGATGTCAATGGCCAACTATATTGTACCAAAGGTAAGATGTCAATGGCTACTGTATTGTACCAAAGGTAAGATGTCAATGGCCAACTATTTTGTACCAAAGGTAAGATGTCAATGGCCAACTGTTTTGTACCAAAGGTAAGATGTCAATGGCCAACTTTATTGTATTAAAGGTAAGATGTCAATGGCCAACAATATTGTACCGAAGGTAGGATGTCTGCATTGTACCAAAAGTAGGCTATGAATGATAGTTAGGTTTTTGGTAAGATTTAGCTGTGAATGAGGGTTAGGGTTTCGGTAAGAGATCTTTGAATAGAGTTAATGATTTGCTCCATACGGTTAGAAACAAGTTAACGATTTTATGGTTTAGCCTTAGGGCTAGGGTTTCGGTAAGAGATCTGTGAATGAAGTTATTGATTGGCTCCTTACGGTTAGAAACAAGTTAACCATTTTATGGTTTCGCCTTAGGGTTAGGGTTTCGGTAAGAAATCTGTGAATGAAATTAATGATGGGCTACATATTGTTAGATCCATTTTACGTAACTGAGAATAAAAAGAAACCTTTAAATAAAATAAAAATTGTATTTGAGAAATTCCAAATGATTATCATTTATTTACATTCAAGCAACACAAAAATGAGCTCACGTTAAAAATACGATGTCAAAAAAAGTACATTATTAAATTAAAGAGTTGACCTGGATGTCAATGATGTTAGATAATTAAATTAAAGAGTTGACCTGGATGTCAATGATGTTAGATAATTAAATTAAAGAGTTGACCTGGATGTCAATGATGTTAGATAATTAAATTAAAGAGTTGACCTGGATGTCAATGATGTTAGATAATTAAATTAAAGAGTTGACCTGGATGTCAATGATGTTAGATAATTAAATTAAAGAGTTGACCTGGATGTCAATGATGTTAGATAATTAAATTAAAGAGTTGACCTGGATGTCAATGATGTTAGATAATTAAATTAAAGAGTTGACCTGGATGTCAATGATGTTAGATAATTAAATTAAAGAGTTGACCTGGATGTCAATGATGTTAGATAATTAAATTAAAGAGTTGACCTGGATGTCAATGATGTTAGATAATTAAATTAAAGAGTTGACCTGGATGTCAATGATGTTAGATAATTAAATTAAAGAGTTGACCTGGATGTCAATGATGTTAGATAATTAAATTAAAGAGTTGACCTGGATGTCAATGATGTTAGATAATTAAATTAAAGAGTTGACCTGGATGTCAATGATGTTAGATAATTAAATTAAAGAGTTGACCTGGATTTCGATGATGTTAGATAATTAAATTAAAGAGTTGACCTGGATGTCAAAATGAAATTATATTATTAAATTAAAGATTTGACCTCGGCGTCAACGAAAATTTTTCATTCTATAAAGTAAAGAATTGACCTCGATCCACGAAGCACTAAATGAAGTCGAGCAAATCTAAAAAAGCGGTTAAATTCTACACTATGTGCAGAGAAAATAAATCGGATAATAAATATTAAAGTTGTGTTTGTCAAATCTACAGTTTAATCAAGTATCTATAAATGAAACTAAAATAAGTCGCGAAGTAATACAGATGAACATTGTAGAAACACAATTGCAGTTACTAAATAAATATATTATAGATACTAAAGTATGTTTCATATTTACAATATAATTCTATTACACGTTCTTACTTCCTGCAATTGTTAATTTTTTTTTCGTTTGAACAGTTTTCTGTTTCCGATGTAATTTTGTACGTGCTGCTCTGAGCTTCAGCAAATGTTTTGAAATCTGAAGTTTTGAGAACAATCTTTAATATTAAAATTAAGGGAAAAAAATAATATCAAACTTAAAGAAAAATGTTTAATCTTTAATCTTTACGATCAAAATTTTGTGAAAAAGAAATTGCTGAAAACACTCTTCCATCTTGGGTTGCCAGATGGCTATCTCAAAAATACCAGACACTAGTGTCGAATGACGATGGCACAAAAATCCAAAATAGCAACATGAATTATTTGCGGTATTGGGATCATTGAATAGGTTTAGTGAACTGTGTGAATTAAAAAAGTGCTATAGTCTGTAAATGTCATTAATATTCATATGATCAAATCAAGATAAAAATGATGCGTTGCAACATTCGTATATTGAATATAGAATAAGATTGGAATCTCATTAAACATCCTTGCTTTATTATATAGTCAAAATATGGCATAATTATGAATGCAATAATATAATATAATAAAATAATAATATCGTTTTTCTTCTGTCTGGTAATATGTCTGCTTATGCCATGTTTTCTGGAGAAAATTCCAGTATTGGAAATATCAAAATATAGCAAGATTGTTGGCTTCCTTATGTCTCGTAAGACGACGGAATTTTCTGTGCTCCTGTGGAATTTGCGCGCATGGTTTTGCAGCTTCTGCTGCGGCTGTACAAGACCACTCGCGAATGGCAGCCTTTGCTGCACTTCTGACACTGAAAGGTTTTATTTGTGGTTGGCTGATTTGCTCTCCTTTTCCTATAAAGGTGATTTACGTCTGCGACCTGTTGCAGGTTTCTTTCTCCTGCTTCTAGCCCGGCAGTCAATGCCTGTCTCCATCTGTACCTGTCCCCACCGAGTTCCTCCCAACTATTTATGTCAATGCCAATATCTTTGAGGTCTCTCTTGCAGACATCTTTGTAACGGAGTTGAGGCCGACTGGCCTGTAGTCCTCTTTCCTTCGGCTAGCTCAGAATAGATGATGTCCTTTGGGATTCTGCCACGCTTCAATCTGCGCACATGTCGCAACCATCTGAGCCGACGCTAGTGGAAAAGAGTTGTCATGCTTTGTATTTTTGCCTGTTGTAGCACCTCATTGTTGGTGACATGGTCCTGCCAGGCGATTTCCAGTATGCGCCGGAGACAGCGCATGTGGAAAGCACTCAATCTCCTTTCTTGTCTGGAGTATAGGGCCAGGATTCACTGGCATAAAGGAGGGTACTTAGCACACATGCACGGTACACAGCAATTTTGGTTCTAATGGTCAGCTTTTTGTTGTTCCAGACTCTTTTTGAGAGCCTGGCCAGAGTTGTGGAGGCCTTGCCGATCCTTATGTCTAGGTCGGAATCAAGGGACAGGTTGTTGGTGATATTGGAGCCAAGGTATGTAAAGTGTTCCACGGCCTAAAGTTGGCAACCATTGATAGTGATGTTGGCTGGATCAGCATCCTGGGCCATCACGTTAGTCTTTTTGAGGTTGATGGTTAGGCCGAAGTCGCTGGCGGCCTTGGCAAAGCGGTCCTTTAGGCTTTGCAAATCTGCGTTTCTAATAGCAAGATTATGTCACTAAAAAATAAATTTTTGTTCATGTAAGGGGCTTTTAAACATCTCCTAACTAATATTTAAGTTAGAACTTTCTATTTTTGTCTTTTTGAAGATTTTGACTAAGTACAATACTGTCACTACACTGCACAATAATCATCAGCATTTTGAAAAAAATAAAATACTAATTGAGTTTATATGTATCACTAGACTCGGCTGCTTTCAATAATTTCTTGTTCTTAGATATTGCCTCCTTAAATCTGTGCAGGTATACGGTATATTAAAAAACACACAGAGTTCACTTCTCACAGATTTAACGCACATCCGATTACGTTCATCATTCTGGGAGGCGTTTAAAATTGCTTTTTAATGCAATAATGGATTGACGTTTAATTCTGTATGTGCTTCATTTTATAATAAAAGACATTGGGTGTGTTTTTTTATTACAATCCAAATTGCAAATTTCGATGCATGCGTAATTAGGTCAAACGGTCGATTATATAATCAGAATATTTTAACATTGCTTAAAAAAGCCTACTAGTCTATTGAATTAAGAAAATACTAAGAAAATTGAAAATACCGGACACATGCATGTCCGGTATTGCTTCAATTTTTTAACTGGACAAATCGCGATAATACTGGACAGTCCGGTTAAAAACCGGACATCTGGCAACCCTACTTCCATCAGATCAGTCTTTAGAACAAATTATTTGCAACTTTGCCTGCACTTGTACATCATTTCAGATAAATTGCAACTACTACAATCTTAGGTTTGTCATCTTTTAACTGTGTTTGTTGATTTAAACAAATATTTTAAAATAATCACTCAATAAGTTTATCTAAATTAGGAAATAGTCCCTAAAATAATCACTGCATACGTTTGTCTAAGCGTCTAAGTTATGAAAAAGTCCCAGCCTATCACTCTATCGACCATGTCACAGCATGAAATGTTATCCAAACGGCTCCTGGAGCAGACTCAATTCCAGCAGAAATATACAAAGAAGGTGGCATGGTTCTACTGGAAAAGCTGCATGAAATCTTCCTAATGATGTGGCAGCAAGAGGCTGTCCCCCAGGATTTTAAAGATGCCTCTATAGTCCACTTGTACAAGCGAAAAGGGAACCGCCAAGCCTGCGATAATCATCGTGGAATTTCACTGCTATCAATTGCAGGAAAAATACTCGCCAGAATTCTCCTAAATCGCCTAAATGCACATCTGGATCAGGGTCTTTTACCAGAAAGCCAATGTGGTTTCCGGAAAGAATGTGGGACCATTGACATGATTTTTGCAGCAAGGCAATTGCAGGAAAAGTGTCAAGAGCAGAATATGGACCTATTTTCCATTTACATAGACCTTACGAAAGCCTTTGACACAGTCTGCAGAGAGGGCCTATGGAGGATTATGGCCAAGTATGGGTGTCCAAATAAGTATATAGCCATTGTAAGGCAATTTCATGATGGCATGCAGGCTCGAGTCCAGGACAACGGAGAGGTCTCTAAACCATTCCCTGTCACAAATGGCGTTAAGCAAGGCTGTGTTCTGGCCCCAACATTGTTCAGCCTCATGTTCTCAGCGATGCTTACAGAGGCCTTCAGGAATAGAAATGTAGGCATGGACTTTCAGGTATCGCACTGATGGTCGTCTGTTCAACCTCAGGAGGCTTAAAGCTAAGACAAAGGTCAAATCAGACAGCATCCTGGACCTTCTTTTTGCTGATGATTGTGCCCTTAACGCGGGCTCTGAAGCACAACTGCAACTAAGTGCTGATAAATTTTCCAGTGCGTGCTCTAACTTTGGGCTCACCATCAGCACAAAGAAGACAGAAGTGTTATACCAGCCGGCCCCGTGCAAATCCTATACTGAGCCTAACATATTCATCAACGGCAACAAAATCAACACAGTGAGCCGCTTTACTTACCTTGGCAGCACACTGTCCCAGAAGGCCAATATTGATGACGAGGTGAACTCGAGAATCTCAAAGGCCAGCGCAGCATTCGGTAGATTGCATGACAGTGTCTGGAACAGAAGGGGAATCAGCACCCAAACAAAACTAAAATTATACAGAGCTGTAGTGCTCCCCACCTTATTATATGCATGTGAAACTTGGACTGTATACCAACGCCATGCGAGGTTGCTGAACCACTTCCACACCAAAAGCCTTAGAAAAATTATCAATATAAAATGGCAGGAAAAAGTTCCAGACACCGAAATATTAGCCAGGTCAGGACTCCCCAGCATCCACACTAGCCTCATGCAAAGCCAACTACGCTGGGCGGGGCATCTAGTGCGCATGCCCGACCATCGCCTCCCCAAGAGGCTCTTCTATGGTGAGCTTACAGAAGGGCATAGAGCACGCGGAGGTCCACGAAAGCGCTACAAGGATGCACTTAAAACTGCTCTGAAGGCCTTCGACATCGGACATGACTCCTGGGAAGCAGCAGCCAGTAACCGAGCCCACTGGCGCTCTATGATATGGAATGGCGCAGCTGTCTGTGAAGCTAATAGACAACAGGCTGCCAAGTTAAAACGTCAAGCCAGAAAGGAACGTATCCCAAAACCCTCCTGAATGGGACCGCATCCATCTCTTGTCCGACATGCGGACGCCTTTTTCGTGCCAAAATAGGGTTTAATAAGCCACCAGAGGACACATGTGGCGGCCCAGCAAAATATGATGAGAGTGGTCATCGTCGACCACGACGGACGAACAACATCCAAACGGATTAAGATAATATGCTGAAAAATCAAGACAAGACAAAACCTTATTGTCATTTGTGTGTGTGTATAAAACATGTGAAAATATATAACTTCGTATTCGCACTATGTAAAGTGCATATTTTAATTATTGAATTTCGATTTGAATAATGTAATTTGATGTTCAAAAAAAGTTCACGCCATCTGCACAAACCAGAAATAAATTTGTAAAAAAACTTTAAACTCGGGACAAAAGTCTTTTTAAAATTCTGTTTACATCTAGCTACAATGGGGGGGGGGACCTTCTAACTACATCATTTTTTATCATCCAATTACAGGATTTTTATGATCTAACTACAGCATTTTTATCATATAACTACAACATTTTTATCATCTAACTACAGCATTTTTATCATATAACTACAACATTTTTATCATCTAACTACAACATTTTTATCATCTAACTACAGGATTTTTATGATCTAACTACAGCATTTTTATCATATAACTACAACATTTTTATCATCTAACTACAGCATTTTTATCATATAACTACAACATTTTTATCATCTAACTACAACATTTTTATCATCTAACTACAACATTTTTATCATCTAATTACAACATTTTTATCATCTAACTACAGCATTTTTTATCATCTAACTACAGCATTTTTATCATCTAACTACAGGATTTTTATGATCTAACTACAGCATTTTTATCATATAACTACAACATTTTTATCATCTAACTACAACATTTTTATCATCTAATTACAACATTTTTATCATCTAACTACAGCATTTTTTATCATCTAACTACAGGATTTTTATGATCTAACTACAGCATTTTTATCATATAACTACAACATTTTTATCATCTAACTACAGTATTTTTATCATATAACTACAACATTTTTATCATCTAACTACAACATTTTTATCATCTAACTACAGGATTTTTATGATCTAACTACAGCATTTTTATCATATAACTACAACATTTTTATCATCTAACTACAGCATTTTTATCATATAACTACAACATTTTTATCATCTAACTACAACATTTTTATCATCTAACTACAACATTTTTATCATCTAATTACAACATTTTTATCATCTAACTACAGCATTTTTTATCATCTAACTACAGCATTTTTATCATCTAACTACAGGATTTTTATGATCTAACTACAGCATTTTTATCATATAACTACAACATTTTTATCATCTAACTACAACATTTTTATCATCTAATTACAACATTTTTATCATCTAACTACAGCATTTTTTATCATCTAACTACAGGATTTTTATGATCTAACTACAGCATTTTTATCATATAACTACAACATTTTTATCATCTAACTACAGCATTTTTATCATATAACTACAACATTTTTATCATCTAACTACAACATTTTTATCATCTAACTACAGGATTTTTATGATCTAACTACAGCATTTTTATCATATAACTACAACATTTTTATCATCTAACTACAGCATTTTTATCATATAACTACAACATTTTTATCATCTAACTACAACATTTTTATCATCTAACTACAACATTTTTATCATCTAATTACAACATTTTTATCATCTAACTACAGCATTTTTTATCATCTAACTACAGGATTTTTATGATCTAACTACAGCATTTTTATCATATAACTACAACATTTTTATCATCTAACTACAACATTTTTATCATCTAACTACAACATTTTATCATCTAACTACAACATTTTTATCATCTAACTACAACATTTTTATCACCTAACTACAACATTTTTATCATCTAACTACAACATTTTTATCATCTAACTACAGCATTTTCATCATCTAACTACAGCATTTTTATCATCTAACTACAACATTTTTATCATCTAACTACAACATTTTTATCATCTAACTACAACATTTTTATCATCTAACTACAACATTTTTATCATCTAACTACAACATTTTTATCATCTAACTACAACATTTTTATCATCTAACTACAGCATTTTTATCATCTAACTACAGCATTTTTATCATCTAACTACAACATTTTTATCATCTAACTACAACATTTTTATCATCTAACTACATCATTTTTATCATCTAACTACAGCATTTTTATTATCTAACTACAGCATTTTTATCATCTAACTACAACATTTTTATTATCTAACTACAGCATTTTTATCATCTAACTACAACATTTTTATTATCTAACTACAGCATTTTTATCTCGCTGCAAGCTTGTGATGGGGGAGGGGAAAGGTAGGGGAAATGACCTTTAAATATCAATGACTAAGAGCAGCATTAAATATGAGATGACCAGGACAATAACAGAAACGATAACACTGTAAGCCATAAGAGAAGTTGATTTAACAGAATAGTTGGCATAACAACATAAAACATCAAACACGATGAGATTACAGAATAGTTGGCCTAACAACATATAACATCAACAACATGACATAACAGAATATTAGGCCTAACAACATATAACATCAACAACATGACATAACAGAATATTAGGCCTAACAACATATAACATCAACAACATGACATAACAGAATATTAGGCCTAACAACATATAACATCAACAACATGACATAACAGAATATTTGGCCTAACAACATATAACATCAACAACATAACATAACAGAATATTAGGCCTAACAACATATAAGATCAAACAAGATGACATAACAGAATACGTTGCCTAACACCATGAAACATCAAACAATATAAAACATCATGATGTAAGATTAATCAACATCACATGCCGTGATTCATTTCCTTGTCACACATGCACCTAATGAATTAACGTGTGTTCAAGTACCATTCAATAATTCCGTAGAGATTCCATCGCTATTGCTCCTCTAATGTGAAAGGTTTTGTTCAGACCGGAACTCTTAAAAACTGTCATTTGACACAATATTTCTTATCAGGTGGGAAGCACATTTTGGATCAACATCTTTAGGTTCCTACTCCAAGACAGCTCCGATAACAGAAAGTACAACTCTCCAATGGACATACCAAGGATGGAGACACACTACGGGGAGCAGCTGACCATGACCTCCATCAAATCACGTGACACACCCCTCTCATTCTCTTTAAACGGAACTTTGAGGTGAGTTGCATGGATCACTTGCTGGTAGATGGATGAATGGAAAGATGAATAAATTAATGGATGGTTGTGAAATTAATAAATAGAAAATGTATAAATGGATGGATACATGAATGGATGGAGGCAAGGATGAATGAAAGGATAACTAGATTAATAAACGGATGGATAGATGAGTGGGAGGGGGAATAAATGAATGGAAAGAAGAACAATGGATTTATAGGTGGATTGCGGATAGATAAATTAAACAACCCCGTAAAAACAAAGTTTTTGACTATAAATCTCTTATATATGAGACAGAACTTAAAGTATTGATACGTTCAAAATAATACGCAACGCACGACAAACATTTAGAGACTGAAAACGACTGATCTCACCTTGCTGTAAAACCCGGGGGGGGGGATGTGTGGTCATCGATGGCTGGAGTGAACTACAGTAAAACGTGAATGTGAACAAAATTAAGACGGCTATATATAGTTACATAGAGATAAACTAAAAATGCAGTAATTTAATTACGGTACATTCGATCGGACTGAAATTTTGATAAAATGTATTGTTAGGTGACACGAGTCTATGTGCAAAATTTCAGCTGGATAACATCACGGAAAATAGGTCATTTTTTACTTTTGTTTTTCCGCCCGACCGACCACGAGCCCAATACAGAGAGAGTGAGAGAGAGACAGAGAGACTAGACGGTGAAGCTAATATAATGGATTTAAAAAGTGGAGGAATGATGAATAAAAGGTTAGATGGATGGAAAGAGGAATAAATTAAAGAAAAGATTGATGACTCGATGAATAAATGAATGGTTTGATTAATGAATGAATAGTTTAATGAATTGATAGATAAATGAATAAAAAATATGCAGATGCATAGATAAATGCCTGATTGCAGTCTCACCCCCATTACTTCATAGATAAATGGAAGGGTTAAGAACAGCAATGATATATAGAGAATGAATGAAGGAATTGGTGGATGAATTGATGGATGAATGGATAGGAGAAATAATAGAAAATGACATAAATAATTAAAAGTCTGAACCACATTATACGCGAATTAATTAATTCAATTTTAATAACACTTCTTGTTTCCATAGCTTAATGTTTACACCTTCAGGTCTTAACTAATCCCTTGTCTATTGACACTGTCTGATAGATTGTTACTCTGTATATAGTCGCAACTAATTTCTTGTCTGTTTACACTGTATTCTCAAATTGTTTCACCTTAAAGTCGCAACTAATTTCTTGTCTGTTTACACTGTATTCTCAAATTGTTTCACCTTAAAGTCGCAACTAATTTCTTGTCTGTTTACACTGTATTCTCAAATTGTTTCACCTTAAAGTCTCAACTAATTTCTTGTCTGTTTACACTGTATTCTCAAATTGTTTCACCTTAAAGTCTCAACTAATTTCTTGTCTGTTTACACTGTATTCTCAAATTGTTTCACCTTAAAGTCTCAACTAATTTCTTGTCTGTTTACACTGTATTCTCAAATTGTTTCACCTTAAAGTCTCAACTAATTTCTTGTCTGTTTACACTGTATTCTCAAATTGTTTCACCTTAAAGTCTCAACTAATTTCTTGTCTGTTTACACTGTATTCTCAAATTGTTTCACCTTAAAG
The DNA here is from genome assembly GCA_944989445.1 of Ampullaceana balthica. Classification (NCBI taxonomy): domain Eukaryota; kingdom Metazoa; phylum Mollusca; class Gastropoda; family Lymnaeidae; genus Ampullaceana; species Ampullaceana balthica. The sequence continues at coordinate 36,324 of CALYLW010002496.1, forward strand.
TCTCAACTAATTTCTTGTCTGTTTACACTGTATTCTCAAATTGTTTCACCTTAAAGTCTCAACTAATTTCTTGTCTGTTTACACTGTATTCTCAAATTGTTTCACCTTAAAGTCTCAACTAATTTCTTGTCTGTTTACACTGTATTCTCAAATTGTTTCACCTTAAAGTCTCAACTAATTTCTTGTCTGTTTACACTGTATTCTCAAATTGTTTCACCTTAAAGTCTCAACTAATTTCTTGTCTGTTTACACTGTATTCTCAAATTGTTTCACCTTAAAGTCTCAACTAATTTCTTGTCTGTTTACACTGTATTCTCAAATTGTTTCACCTTAAAGTCTCAACTAATCTTTGATTGTTTACACTGTATTCTCAAATTGTTTCACCTTAAAGTCTCAACTAATTTCTTGTCTGTTTACACTGTATTCTCAAATTGTTTCACCTTAAAGTCTCAACTAATCTTTGATTGTTTACACTGTATTCTCAAATTGTTTCACCTTAAAGTCTCAACTAATCTTTGATTGTTTACACTGTATTCTCAAATTGTTTCACCTTAAAGTCTCAACTAATCTTTGATTGTTTACACTGTATTCTCAAATTGTTTCACCTTAAAGTCTCAACTAATCTTTGATTGTTCACACTGCAGACTAAAATTTTTACACTTTATGTCTCAACTAATCGCTTGTCTGTTGACACTGTAGTCTAGATTTTTGCAACAATTTCTTGGTTATTAGATTTATTTGACTCTATTGTTAGATGTTATTCTTCTTGTCTGTTTCTTTTATTTGTTCTCAATTGTTAGATAGGTGTCTTAAATGCTATATTAAAACCTTGAAACTATAACTGATTTATATATTGATTATTAATTCTTTTAATTTCACCGCTCAATTTCACTTCCTTTTAATCTATTCTTATCATACACTGGTTAATCATTATTAAAACAGTAGCTATTCTGTGATATGCTAAATGCGTCGAAAAAATTCCTCTTTCCACTTATCAAATTTTAGTAATAAAAAAGCTAGACAAAATCTTTTTTCAATTAATTTTGGATACCTCCAAAAACAACACAAGAAAGCTTTAAGATAATAGTCCTTACATAAACATAAATTCATATTTTCAAACAAAGTTGTTGCTAAAAATTTAAGCATATTAAACACTTGTATGCATAATATATAATAACATTTATGTTTCAACATTTTGGAGGCGAAATGCTCGATCTGTCATACAAATGAAACTAGTAATACTAACCCTCTCGGAAGGGGTTGGCCTTTACGGGGCCCGGGAGATAAGTAGGGTTGCGGAAGTGGCTGCGACCTGAAACTGACTAACCCCGGCGAAATCGCCAAGCATACGCACTGGAACCCTCCGGACAACCGGGGGGTGGGGCATGGCCTCACCGAGAGGCCCGGTGCTGGGTGTGGGAGCAGACCCATACCCAACAGTGCCCGGCTAGGAACGCCGAAGACAGGAAGACCCTCTGGGCAAGGGGCGGAACGCACTCGGACCGTCCTCAATGGGTTGAAGATTTCTGCCTACCCCCTCTCTATTCTATGGTTCATATATCGAAAAAAGCAGGTCCCGGAACGGACCTTCTAAACCCCTTCTCGGCGGATGGTGGTACGTCGGGTCGGTTGGCTACCCCCCCTCTTAGAGGCATGGTGACGAACGACAGGCCATGTCCAAGCGGTCAATCGGTGACTGGCCGTCCTTGTATGGGTGCGAAGGGCCATCCTGAACAAGCCCTGGTAGTTTTACAGTTGAATGTCTGTGGCATAAGGCAAAAGGCACACGAAGTAACCAAAATACTCCACGAACGGAAAGTGGATGTGGCACTGTTCCAAGAAACGCTCCTCAAGGGGAAGCCGTTCCATATCACTGGTTACTCGCTATACCATTGCAAGTGTGACCGGCGATGTCGAGGTCTTGCCACAGCGGTCCGGAATGATTTAACGATGGAGCTGCTCGAAGTTAAGTGTTACAGCAACACTGATACTCTCACCGTGAGAGTTTTCAAAGGCGACGTTGGCTTTACAATCACGAACGTCTATAATACGCCCAGAAACCCTATCGCACTTCCAGTTGGGGAAGATGTCATTTTTGGCAAAACGATAATAGCAGGAGACTTTAATGCACAGTCTCCTGACTGGGGCTATGCTGAACGGAACGCGTCAGGCCGCTACATCGAGGATGTCTGTATTAATACGAATCTCATCAGGCTACAGAATGCAGACAGTGAACCAACACTACTGCACACGGGGCACAGCACGGAGTCCCGCCCAGATCTAACGCTTATTTCCGCTGACCTAGAGTCGAAGCATAGACTGGAAGTATTAAAGGAAGTAGGTTCCGATCACTTACCAATCCTGATTGAATTTGGACTTGGTGCAGGCAAACCTCGATTTGAAAGAAGGCATTGGCAGTTCCGTAAGGCCGATTGGCGGAAGTACGAGGCCGAGAGCGAGACCAAGCTCGCTCTGCTGGATGTTGCAGGAGACAACATGGATGCCACCTACAGGCAGTTTATTGACACAATCCTTGGGGATTGCGAGGCGCACGATCCCAAGGACGAACGGGAAACAGAAGTTCAGACCTTACTGGGACAAGAGTCTGGCAGAATTGGTGAAACAAAGAGCAAAAGCACGGAAAAAGGCAGCCAGGCTGAAGACGCCCGAAGCTCGTAGGGCGTACAACAGACTGACGGCTGAAGTCCGGGCCGCTGTCGACAAAGCGAAGAAGGCGAAATGGGTAAATACGTGCGAAAAACTCGACCTCGTAGACGGAAGAAAAGTTTGGCGGCTCTTGGATGCATTATCTGGCGCAGGGAAGACAAAGAATTCCAACCCTTTGACGACACCAAAGGGCCAAAGGGCTAGTGAAGTTAAGCGCGCACGAGCGCTAAACAAACACTTTGCCCAGGTTAACAAAAAAGGCGCCAGATCTGATTTTAGCCGAACAATCGACCGAATGCGCAAAGAAGGGCTCAAGGAGACAAAGTAAGGGCCCTCAACTAGAGGTTTTCGCGGCCCCCTTCACAATGACAGAGTTGCAAACCGCACTCAACAAGTGCCAGGCTGGCAAAGCACCAGGACCAGATAAAGTTCACAATGAAATGCTCAAACATCTGGGCAAGACAGGCCGAATGAAACTGCTGGGTTTCATAAATAGAACTTGGACAACAGGCACGCTGCCGAAGCTGTGGAAAAAGGCCACAATAACCCCAATTCCCAAAGAGGGGAAACCAGGCGAACACCCGTCCAGTTACCGGCCAATTTCCCTCACGTCGTGTGTGGGGAAGGTAGCTGAACGGTTAGTGAACGCACGACTCTACTGGTTCCTCGAACAGTCCAAATGCATTCCAATGACTCAGGGTGGGTTCCGAAAGGGACGCCAACCGATGGACCAGGCTCTCCGACTAATTCAGACAATCACAAATGAACTCCAGTCGAGGAATCACACCGTTGCGGTGTTCTTCGATCTAAAGCAGGCATACGACAAGGTGTGGCGTGGAGGGCTACTTTATAAGTTGCAGCAGTTAGGTGTCACTGCGAACATGTACAGTTGGATAAAATCGTTCCTTACGGACAGAACGATCAAGACCCGAGTGGGGGAGTCATTATCCAACGAAGATCGCCTGGAGGACGGACTCCCACAGGGGTCCGCCCTTAGTTGTACATTGTTCCTAGCCTACGTCCACGACCTACAAGGTATTCTGGGGTCACAGAATGCCATGTTTGCTGACGATCTGGCTATATGGAGTTCCGGAAAGGACGTTGCAACCCTGCAGAACAGGCTGCAGGAAGATCTGAATCGAATCGAAGACTACGCCAACCGTTGGCGCCTAGTAGTCAATACGGAGAAAACGGTCCATTCCATTTTCACAAATGGAAGGAATGCACTGAAGCATGAGGTGGTGCTTCAGATATGTGGGAAAAGATTGAATTGGGATCGGACACCAACGTACTTGGGAATCAAACTGGACCAGAAGGTCCAGCTACATAACCATGTGCGTGAATTGTGTGCCAAAGCCACAGCTAAACTGTCCCTGGTGAAGAAACTGGCTAGCACTAGTTGGGGCGCGGATGCAAGACTACTGAGAGCTCTCTATCTCGGTAGTGTGAGGGGTGCTATTGATTACAGCCTCCCGGTCCAGGCCTTTGCGAGCCGTACGGCTCTAGAGGGTCTGGACCGCATACAAAACCAAGCTCTACGGTTTGTATGCGGGGCGTTGCGTACGACACCCACAGCCGCTGTAGAAATTATGTCTAACGTAGAACCCCTGGCGATAAGGCGAGAAAAGGCAATCATGACTACGGTGGAGCGATACCGTAGGTTGGAGCATGACGAACCCTGCTTTCAATTACAAGACCGATGGGTAAAGAGGACCCGACTGAAAAGACCATCCTTCATGGATACGGTCTACGAACTAGAAGACTCAGTCCCCATACCCAAGCACAGGGAACGCATGCGACTGGTCCCTGCTCGAGGACCACATGAAAGCTCAGACTTGCCTGAACTACGTTTGACACTGGCAAATACAGCGCTTAAACTAATTTATATATAGCTCATATAAGCAAAATATTACATTATGGGCCCTAAATAATAGAGATGTTAGAATTGTCTCTGTGTAAAAGTTGTCTGCTTATTCCTTAAATAATAGAGATGTTAGAATTGTCTCTGTGTAAAAGTTGTCTGTTTATTCCCTAAATAATAGAGATGTTGGAATTTTCTGTGTGTAAAAGTTGTCTGTTTTGCTAGCATTGTCTGTCTGTAAGAGTTGTTTGATTGTAAGTGTTGTCTCTCGGTTTGTTAGAAATTTCTGATTCCCTAGTGTTGTATTTTAGTTTGAAAGTGTTGTTTGATATTATGATGTTTAACATATGCGGTTCACTCATTCTCTCACTTATAGATCTCTCTTTTGCTTTGTAAATTATAAATCTTTAATTTTTATACCAAACACCCGCCCCACGTTTTTAGTCATATTAAATCGAAGTACTTGAACTTATAAGTTTTATTCTATGGTTCATATATCGAAAAAAGCAGGTCCCGGAACGGACCTTCTAAACCCCTTCTCGGCGGATGGTGGTACGTCGGGTCGGTTGGCTACCCCCCCTCTTAGAGGCATGGTGACGAACGACAGGCCATGTCCAAGCGGTCAATCGGTGACTGGCCGTCCTTGTATGGGTGCGAAGGGCCATCCTGAACAAGCCCTGGTAGTTTTACAGTTGAATGTCTGTGGCATAAGGCAAAAGGCACACGAAGTAACCAAAATACTCCACGAACGGAAAGTGGATGTGGCACTGTTCCAAGAAACGCTCCTCAAGGGGAAGCCGTTCCATATCACTGGTTACTCGCTATACCATTGCAAGTGTGACCGGCGATGTCGAGGTCTTGCCACAGCGGTCCGGAATGATTTAACGATGGAGCTGCTCGAAGTTAAGTGTTACAGCAACACTGATACTCTCACCGTGAGAGTTTTCAAAGGCGACGTTGGCTTTACAATCACGAACGTCTATAATACGCCCAGAAACCCTATCGCACTTCCAGTTGGGGAAGATGTCATTTTTGGCAAAACGATAATAGCAGGAGACTTTAATGCACAGTCTCCTGACTGGGGCTATGCTGAACGGAACGCGTCAGGCCGCTACATCGAGGATGTCTGTATTAATACGAATCTCATCAGGCTACAGAATGCAGACAGTGAACCAACACTACTGCACACGGGGCACAGCACGGAGTCCCGCCCAGATCTAACGCTTATTTCCGCTGACCTAGAGTCGAAGCATAGACTGGAAGTATTAAAGGAAGTAGGTTCCGATCACTTACCAATCCTGATTGAATTTGGACTTGGTGCAGGCAAACCTCGATTTGAAAGAAGGCATTGGCAGTTCCGTAAGGCCGATTGGCGGAAGTACGAGGCCGAGAGCGAGACCAAGCTCGCTCTGCTGGATGTTGCAGGAGACAACATGGATGCCACCTACAGGCAGTTTATTGACACAATCCTTGGGATTGCGAGGCGCACGATCCCAAGGACGAACGGGAAACAGAAGTTCAGACCTTACTGGGACAAGAGTCTGGCAGAATTGGTGAAACAAAGAGCAAAAGCACGGAAAAAGGCAGCCAGGCTGAAGACGCCCGAAGCTCGTAGGGCGTACAACAGACTGACGGCTGAAGTCCGGGCCGCTGTCGACAAAGCGAAGAAGGCGAAATGGGTAAATACGTGCGAAAAACTCGACCTCGTAGACGGAAGAAAAGTTTGGCGGCTCTTGGATGCATTATCTGGCGCAGGGAAGACAAAGAATTCCAACCCTTTGACGACACCAAAGGGCCAAAGGGCTAGTGAAGTTAAGCGCGCACGAGCGCTAAACAAACACTTTGCCCAGGTTAACAAAAAAGGCGCCAGATCTGATTTTAGCCGAACAATCGACCGAATGCGCAAAGAAGGCTCAAGGAGACAAAGTAAGGGCCCTCAACTAGAGGTTTTCGCGGCCCCCTTCACAATGACAGAGTTGCAAACCGCACTCAACAAGTGCCAGGCTGGCAAAGCACCAGGACCAGATAAAGTTCACAATGAAATGCTCAAACATCTGGGCAAGACAGGTCGAATGAAACTGCTGGGTTTCATAAATAGAACTTGGACAACAGGCACGCTGCCGAAGCTGTGGAAAAAGGCCACAATAACCCCAATTCCCAAAGAGGGGAAACCAGGCGAACACCCGTCCAGTTACCGGCCAATTTCCCTCACGTCGTGTGTGGGGAAGGTAGCTGAACGGTTAGTGAACGCACGACTCTACTGGTTCCTCGAACAGTCCAAATGCATTCCAATGACTCAGGGTGGGTTCCGAAAGGGACGCCAACCGATGGACCAGGCTCTCCGACTAATTCAGACAATCACAAATGAACTCCAGTCGAGGAATCACACCGTTGCGGTGTTCTTCGATCTAAAGCAGGCATACGACAAGGTGTGGCGTGGAGGGCTACTTTATAAGTTGCAGCAGTTAGGTGTCACTGCGAACATGTACAGTTGGATAAAATCGTTCCTTACGGACAGAACGATCAAGACCCGAGTGGGGGAGTCATTATCCAACGAAGATCGCCTGGAGGACGGACTCCCACAGGGGTCCGCCCTTAGTTGTACATTGTTCCTAGCCTACGTCCACGACCTACAAGGTATTCTGGGGTCACAGAATGCCATGTTTGCTGACGATCTGGCTATATGGAGTTCCGGAAAGGACGTTGCAACCCTGCAGAACAGGCTGCAGGAAGATCTGAATCGAATCGAAGACTACGCCAACCGTTGGCGCCTAGTAGTCAATACGGAGAAAACGGTCCATTCCATTTTCACAAATGGAAGGAATGCACTGAAGCATGAGGTGGTGCTTCAGATATGTGGGAAAAGATTGAATTGGGATCGGACACCAACGTACTTGGGAATCAAACTGGACCAGAAGGTCCAGCTACATAACCATGTGCGTGAATTGTGTGCCAAAGCCACAGCTAAACTGTCCCTGGTGAAGAAACTGGCTAGCACTAGTTGGGGCGCGGATGCAAGACTACTGAGAGCTCTCTATCTCGGTAGTGTGAGGGGTGCTATTGATTACAGCCTCCCGGTCCAGGCCTTTGCGAGCCGTACGGCTCTAGAGGGTCTGGACCGCATACAAAACCAAGCTCTACGGTTTGTATGCGGGGCGTTGCGTACGACACCCACAGCCGCTGTAGAAATTATGTCTAACGTAGAACCCCTGGCGATAAGGCGAGAAAAGGCAATCATGACTACGGTGGAGCGATACCGTAGGTTGGAGCATGACGAACCCTGCTTTCAATTACAAGACCGATGGGTAAAGAGGACCCGACTGAAAAGACCATCCTTCATGGATACGGTCTACGAACTAGAAGACTCAGTCCCCATACCCAAGCACAGGGAACGCATGCGACTGGTCCCTGCTCGAGGACCACATGAAAGCTCAGACTTGCCTGAACTACGTTTGACACTGGCAAATACAGCGGTGACGAAAGCCAGTCCCGTCGAGCTCCAGCGAGACGAGACTCTGAAGACAATCAAAGCTTATGGCGATAGTGTGGTAAAAGTCTTTACGGACGGCTCGCGTTTCAAGGATGGCAGAAGTGGATACGGAGTACTAATTCAATACCCTCAACCTGGACCTGACAGTATCGAACTGTCAGGGCCGTGCGGATCCGCATACAGTAGTCACGACGCCGAACTGGAGGCGATTTGCAAGGGTTTGAAGGAAGTGCGCCGACGTCTAGCAAGAAGAAAGGTTTTCCCGACCGTCGTAGTTTTCACCGACTCACGGTTTTCGCTCGAGACCGTGGGTCGATCCTCTCTGGAGACGAAAACGGTCAGTGTCATTTTGGAAACAGTAGGTGAAATCCTAGCACGAGGCGGAAAAGTAGTCCTTCAGTACATCACTGGGCACAGTGGCGAGCCTCATTCAGACAGGGTCGATGAGTTAGCGAGAGAAGGTTCAGCTCAGCCCCAACCCGATCGCCCGATGACCCAGCTGGGGGTCAGATCGTGGCTTAAAGACCATTTCCGAGAGAAATGGCTTCAGGGCTGGGCTTCTGGAAGCACGGCCAGAAAAGTATTCCAGTACATGCCGCGACCGAGCAAAAGCGATTCCTGGTGGAAAATTGGACGTAGCAATCAGACGCTCATAACTAGAATGAGAACTGAGCATTGTCCCACACGAAGCTACCTGTACAAGTTTAACACCAGAAGGGAACTGGCCTGTCGGCTGTGTGGCCACCCAGAAGAGACGGTGGCCCACGTACTCGAAGAGTGCCCCGGGCTGTGCGGGGATTTGGAAGATGAAGTAACGGTACCTGCAGAGGGTTACCTCTACGGCGATGCCCGCTTGATGAGGCTCGCTTGCGATAAAATGAACCGGGTCTTAAGAGCCTAGCGGCTCGACCCAAAAGAGAATGAACATTCAC
>CALYLW010002497.1:0-23965 GCA_944989445.1 Ampullaceana balthica
ATATTAAATTATAATTAGTAATGTGATATCCATACATATGAAAAATTATATGATAGTTTGCTTAGTATGTAAGTGTAATTTAATGAAAATAATAATTTACACTTACTTATCTATTTTCAGATTCCTGTCTACAGGATTGGCATTTCGATCCCTTTCATTTTCGTACAGAATAACCCACATTACAATTGCAAAAATTATTTATGAGACATGTGATGCTATTTGGCAATGTTTTGTTGATGATCATATGCCATACCCTTGTAAAGAAAAAACTCTTACAGACTGCCAAGGACAATTAGCAGGTTTGGAATTATCCTTATTGTGTTGGGAGCATAGATGGCAAGCATGCCCGCATCAAGTGTCCCAAAGCTATCTGGATCAAGACACTATAATTATAAACAATACCATTCCATTGTTCTACAAGCCTTGGTTGATGCAAAATATAAATTTTTAGTGACGATTTTGGTGCATATGGTAGAGAAAGTGACAGTGGGATTTTTGCTAAATCAAATATGTATGATCAAATAGAAAGAGGTTCTTTATCTTTCCTTCAACCAAGGGAGTTACCTGGACCCAATATAATTCTACCATATGTATTAATTGGAGATCAAGGATATCCTTTAAGTTTTATACAAGGTACTGACGACTTCAAGACAAGTCAAACAACTTTTACTACCAACTATGGCAATTAATATTTATATTATCTTATCAATATACATAATTTGCAATGTCTGTCACGTGATCGCGTACTAAATTTTAGAAAGCAGCGCACCAAATTACTGCACCAATGCATCAAAAGGTGTGCAAATTAAAGATGCGCTGTAAAAAAAATATTATAGGACGTCATTGTTTTAGCTCATATTTTAATTTTGGAAAAGGGATCAATGTAAAAAGAGGATTTGATGATGGTTAATTATAAAATAAAAAAATACTTTGTGTGCATTTCAGAAAGTTTTAATATTTTGTATTTATCAAACAATGACAAGTTAGTTGGGCTTTTGAAAAAGGTCGGCGCCGTAGGCGCCCTAAAAAGAAGTGCATTTTTTTTCAAAATAAATAGATTTCAGCTGAAAACTTCTGTCATTTTTGACGGGTGATACGCTAGTAATGTTTATATTATCTAATATCTATTATCTAACGTAAGGACACACTCTATACAATCCTTTCTTGACATCGTTATATTGTTATAATATAACAAGTTATAATTCTCATATACTTTCTCGTCTTTACAATTGTTTCTTCTATTGCCAGAATGGAAAGCAGGACAGATATTTGAGGTTTCAGATATCTGACTTTTGAGATCTAAGGACAGACTTGATAGAAACACGCCAATGAAAATATATATTTGTATTGGGTTTTTTTTCCTTTCAAAACTAGTATAACATATTACTGTTGATAAATAGCGTATGCATTAAACAAATTATTGGCAACTACATCGTACTGCAATTGTTAACAAAATTTAATGCACTGTGTATGTGATTTTATCACTTTTACACGTTTTGTACAACATATTGCTGTCGTAAATACTTTGTATGTGTTAAGCACATAATTTATTAATCATTTGTTTATAATACTATTCGTTTACATATTGCTTTCTGTAAGTAAAATTAAATAAACTCGTGAAATTATAAGTTTTATGAAATGAAATCTGAAACTTCTCAATACGTGAAATTTATAAAGGAATGCTAAATCCATTTTCCAAGGGGGGTTGGGGGGCAGAACTCTTTCTTTGCCCAGGGGCACAATGCACATATATTTCTTTGCCCGGGAGCCCAAAATGGTGTAAAGACGGCTCTGGTTTGGGGGGGGTGCCAGTTAGTGACATTTGTTTGTCCTAAACAAAAATGGCAAATCAAAATAAAAATGTAATCAAGAAATCTGATATCGTTCCTGATCCAATTTCAAAAAGTTTTATTTCATTTTTTAAAGGCCCGCCATCAATAATCTGGTTGTTATGGCAACCACGGGACTCTACACAATCTAATTAATTAATACAGTAATAGTAATAGGTGAGTCGTTTGTATATTCCCAAAACTGTGTTGAACTCTCAACCAAACTGCACTCTACTGTTTAAGTAACAGTGAGTTGAGGGCCGACCATAAATGACGTCATGCACCTGGGAGTGGAGAGGGGGGGTCTAACATTTATGACGATGTGTGATAAGGGAGAGAAGGTGTAAGAACTGTGACGTCACACCAAAACGCGCAACTTTAAATAAAATGCCCACTTAAATTTTTGCGTACAATTTATTTAATGACGTTTTACATGACTTCACACGTGTTGCGACACTAGAGTGCAGCCTTACACTAAATACATCCTTAAATGACCCAAAAAAAATTATTTGAAACATGCTCATTTTCATAGGGGCGAGATTTGTGACGTCATATTGGAGGGGGTCTAAGTTTATGTGATGTGGGTGAGGTGGGGTGAAAACTCGCCAAATTTGCGTGACGTCTTTTATGGACTGCCCCTTACTTTTTAAGTAGCAGTGAGTTAAAGAAAAACAAATATAAGTAAAAAATATTACTAATATGATAATTGATAAAGCTCACTAGCCCAGCCTGTGATAGAGGAAATGTTCGTTAATATAAGGCATTCGTAGCTTTAAATAAATTTATTGTGTACTATGTGTTCGTTGAGGAAGGCTCTTTGCTGAAATGTTCACTGTTTTGTTACGTCCTGTCAGGCTCACTCATGTTATCTATCTACTAATCTATAAGTATAAGCCTGATTGCAGTCTCACCCACATTTAATTCTTAAGAACGTTCTCTGAAAGAAGCAGACGCTATGCAAGTTACAACACAGTATCAAAACAGTATCAACTGAGCCTCAACACAGTATCAACACAGTATCAACTGAACATCAACACAGTATCAACTAAGCATCAACACAGTATCAACACAGTATCAACACAGCATCAACACAATACCAACACAGTATCAACACAGTATCAACACAATATCAACACAGTATCAACACAGTATCAACACAGTATCAACACCGTATCAACACAGTATCAACTGAGCACCTGTTAGGAAAAAAATCTGTTGTCAAAAACTATGAAAATGCAATCTGATCTGTACTTATCTTATCTTATCTTAACTGTTACAGACGCTCCTTCAATACAGAAGATTATTGTTTCATACGCTTATCCATATTTATAGTCCTGCAATTATGGAGAGAGACTTTAATAAAAGCCAAAGATTTATTTGACATTAAACGATACATCTTGTTTAAATTTGATTACATTTTTTGTAAAGTTGTTTTTGTTACCGAATAAATACTAGAAGAGTGAAAATTAAATCAAGATTTTGTATTTATTTAATAAATATATTTGAAGAATTAAAATTAAAGGCATGTTGAACAAAAATCATGTTTAAAAAATATTTTTTTTAATACAAATAAGTTCAAAAATTTGCATGCCCATTCTATGTTGATTGAATATATGGAACAATTAAATCAATAACATATTTAAATGTTTGAAGGGTAAGTCTTTGAGTTTATAAATAAAATTGAATGCAAATTTCTAAAAACTATTTGTTTAAATATACCACACCGACGACGAGGCCACACCAAGGGATGATAACTAAAATATGAAATTAAAATAAATTCAACAAGTATTTGTAGATTTCAGTATCTCATTAAAAGATAATAATAAAATTTTAATGTTATTTGTCTGAGTAAATAACTAGTATGCAAATTTCTCAAAATGTAATTTATAAGTATAAGCTTTGTCATTGTCTTCGTCATCTTTTTGGCAGTTGAAGAAATTACGAGTCCTGCAATTGATTTCAAATACTATCTCTTATAAATATACCTACAATTTACTTTGCTATATTATTAATTTTAATTATTTATATTTCTTTCTTTAGATTGATTTTGTAAAAAAATATTATTTTGTCAATTGTTGTTGTCAACATCTTTGTAAATAGATGATGGTAAGTGACTTTTTAGAAATGTATTATTGTAACAATTATAATTATATTACCCTACACAAACCAGTAAATCTAAAATAAAAAGATTACAACACCTTAATCATTATTAATTGAAACGTAAGTATCCATTAGGACGTGGTATTAGTCTTAGAGAAAACAATTAATTATGTTCTTACATTTATAAATTTATAGTAATGATTGTGATAGTAATGAATATGATCATGTTACAATTTTGTTGTTCCGCTAACAGCCTCATTTCGAGATCTAAAAACTATAGTTTAGAAAAAATATTAATTACTTATGATTTAACCGAAAAGGATCTTAATTTCATAATTTTTTTTTAATTAATATCAAGCATTTCTGCATGAATTATATTATTGTGCTTCAGTGTAACCAGCCTTAGATGTTTTAGCTTTACCGTCGAGAATCAAGTATCTTTTCTAGTAAAAACGGATCAATGTGGGGAACTCCCATCAAACGGGAATTTCCTTTTATTCTCTTATGTCATATTTTTTCAAGCGTAAATGGCGGTGTACATTTGTACAAAGACGTCTAAGAAAGAGGAAATTGAAACAGGAAAGGAACTGGCACTAGCAAAACAAAAAACATATTAATATTATAATTTATTGCTGAGATATTGTATTACTCATTACGCGTAAAAATATTTCATCTTTAGATTTATATTATAACTTATAACTTATTATATAAATAAGTAAGTCAATTTTTAAGTTTTAACTACTTTTAAGTCAGTTTGAGATAGTGAGATAGGTTTAAGATAATATTTAATAAGCCATAAGCATAATAATAATAATAAGTTATTTAATATATTTATATATAAATAATTAAAGATTATCATTATCTCATCAATGACTCATTCACATTACTTATTATTCTTGTTATTATTATTTATTGTTAAAACAAGTTAACTAAATTAAGTTGTTAATTTTAAGCTTGGTCTTGGTAGATACGGCAACAGACGTCCTGAAGTATTCTCTAGTTTATTTATTTATTTTTTTTAGTTGACTTTCTGTTTGAAAGTTAAAAGTTCTCAATTATTTAAAAATGTACCTCTCGTCTAGTACATAGTTACTTTAAACTATGCGGCAGTATACAGTATACTGTATACGTTGTATAGGATAGGTGTTTACGTGTCCTGAAGTTGTTGTGCTTATAAGTTATAGTATAGGTCATAGGTCCTCAAATTATATAAATTATTAAATATTTAAGCTATAAAATTCCAAGTAGGTACTCATTCGCGCATCGATCTGCGCATGTCGTAAATTCACGGAAAAACTGTCATGGCGTTTTTTATTAAGCTTTACGTTCTACGTCATATATATTCAAAATAGAGTGCTCCTCGTCATCAGTGACGTTTACCACAAAATTTCATAGTATTTTGATACCATTTTTGCAGTGAGTTCGATCACCGCATCGGCGCACTTTAATCCTATTGAAAAAGGTATCTGATACTGATAAACTTTAAAATAAACTTTATCTTAAAAGGTCAGATATAGTGGTTTGGAGTCAGAATACTTATTTAATTTTCGAACCTGAATAACTTTACTTCATTAAAATTGGTTTTAGCCCTTAAAAGTTATGCCTTCCCCCATTTGATTCCAAGTGACTCTTAAATTGAAATTTTCTACAAAATAATATTGTGTGTGTCTTCTAAACTCGATTTTGATTAGCAATAGCTCAATTATTTAGCAGAGGGGTACATTTTAAATAGTTGAGAACTGTCAATTTTGAAACCGGAAGTAGGCTAAAAAATAATAAATAAACTATAGAATACTTCCTGACATCTGTTGCTGTATCTAAGATCTACCTTAAGTTTTAGTACTTTTACTTTTAGGTAAGTTTAGTAAGCGTTGGAATTTATATTAATTTTATTAAGGCTTGTAATGTACCAGAGTGCTGATGTGGTACATTACCAATTTTGATTACTAATTAGCCTAATCTAATTAATTTACTAAATTACTGAGTCTATTTCTAAACAGTAAAGACAAGTAAAGTTTATTAAATCGAAGTGTCTGCTGCTACGACAAAGTAATGGCAGACAACTCGACAGGCTGTTGCTAGTGCTACGACATGTCGTAACACAAGCAACATCCCGTCGAGTTGTCTGCTGCTACGACTAGTCGTAAAAATTTGCTGTTTTTTAATTATGCTAATACTAATACTTTAAAAATTTCATGATTACTAGGTAAGCCGGATAATGAATTTTAAAGGTTAAAAAAAAACTTGATTGGTGTCCATTTAATGACAAACAGATATGATTTTTTAGAAACAAATCTAGAGACGTGAGTTCCGCTAGATGAAGTGTTAGTGATGGACGATCCTTGATAATAAAAGCAAAGCTAGGGTTCTATTCCCGCTCCCGGTGTTTTTTTAAAAATAAAAATACTTATCGTTTAAATGAGTGTGCTGGTAATTGTAATTTTTGTTCTTCTTATTCTGAAAAGCGGATACGGTGATTAAATCTATTTAAATAAATTTAGATTTTAGAATTAATACACATATAAATATAACACATAAATAAGCCCAGCTGCTAGATCTATTAATATCGTATATACGATATTCATATTATTATTATTAATTATATATTTATATATGATATATGTTATAATATATTTTATGCGTATAAAATTAAAATATTATGAAGAGTTTGTTAAAATATTACAGCGACTTAGTTTTTCCGAAGTGTTTACTGCTACTGCTAATAACTAATAGTACTAAGGCTAGTCGTAGCAAGTGCTAGTCGTAACACTAGCAAATTAAACCTTTCCTGGCTAGTGTTACGACATGTCGTAACGCTAGCAACGCAACATCCCGCCGAATCGTCTGCTGCTACGACAGTTCATGTCGTAACGCTAGCAACATCCCGCCGAATCGTCTGCTGCTACGACATGTCGTAGCACTAGTTTCCTGGCTAGCGTTACGACATGTCCTTCGAATCTTGGTCCCAAATTATTTTGTGTGTGCTGTCACATGGAAACGACAGAACATCTGCGTTATAAACAATTCCATCATTATTGGCCGTTTTGGTTAAAAGTTCATATTTTAGCGTATTTTCGTAAATTACACTAACGCATTTTAACCAATCATGTGTTGCCGAGGACAACAGTCATCACAGAGGCTTGGCTAGGCTATAATACAACGGTGGCCAAACTGCGGCGAGCCGCATGCGGCTCTTCTGTGTTCACTTTGCGGTTTGCAAACAATTGATCAAATTAAAAATTTTCGTTTTTAAATATATGCTGTGAAATACGTTTAACAGGAAAACACTTAAGAAGAAATATCTGTCAACGGGAAATAAAATACGATCCCGACAAATTACAAAGTATATTGATACACCGTTTTTCCCTGAACATGAAGCAAAAATCTATTAACACTAAAATATTTAGGTTCTTTGAATGAATCAAGGAAAACACGACCGCACCCCAGTGAACTAAAAGGGGTTGGTATTTTGTGTTATTAATAATGACACCCCTGACAGGACGCTAACTTCGCTTTGCAATACACCATATTTTTTAGTTACCGGTTGAGACAGACGAGTCAAATGTTGTTTATCTACCCCCCCCACCCCCCCCCCAAACCATACTTTAAAAACACATAATCTATTATTGGGTTTTAACAATAATAATTTTCAGCCGTTCAATTATTTTCACTGTAATAACATAAACAAACGTTTATCTGGACAGAAACAAAGAGTTGAAAATATTTTTGCTTATTTAAATTTTAAAAGTTGTAGTTGTAGGGAGCTATTGGTTTGTATGTGGTTGGTGATGTAAACTGTTTAATTTCTTGTTCCCGTTTTGATAAAAATCCACAAAATATGGCAACAAGTTGCAGGAAACAAAAATATAAAGAAGAAAATAGAAGCTTTCTACCAGAATGGGAAGAGGATTTTGCATTTAGTGATAAAGAAGGTTCGCTGGTCCTTGTGCAAAGTAAAAATAGACAAACTCGTGTGCAAAGGATCACAACATCCATTTTGTGTTCAATATGTTACAAAATTTTGCTGCGTGGTAATTCTAAACTGCTGCGCGGCGTCGGTCAGATATCTGCGCAGCTGCACAGCTTAAAAGGAACATTGGTGGGGACATTGGTGGGGACGTGAGTGATAATGTCTCAATGCGGCTCTCAAAATTTTTGAATATTAATAAAATGGCTCTCAGTTACTACAGGTCTGGCCACCCCTGCTATAATATTAATATCACAATGTCGCTCGCATAAACAACGGGGTGTAGGATCACTCACTTGTTGTGGACGCTCATGAGTTCGTTCATTCAGTACAACGGGACGTTCACACTGAAACTATAGAAGAACTGTGAATGCAAGCAAAACGTAAATTAAGATATACGAGTGGCACGAGAACAAGTCGTGCTCTGTTTGCAAGCTACTTATTGCCTTTCAGTGGCGCAACAGTCACAAGCAGAACGTTTTCGGCTGCTATTTGCAAATGCTATGTGACAATTACAACACTTAGTTTTTCATGACTGGTTCTATCAATAAATAACACTAACACACTTTGATGTACTAGACTTCCTCTTATAAGTGTAAAATAATTTGGGACTGGGATTCGAAGGATTGACAAAGACTACAAATATAGAGTATAAAGTAGTAGTAGCCTAGCCTAACTTGAGTCTGAACTGGAGTTAAAAATTACTTTTGAAGCCCTTCTGCTACTGTTACTTACTACGTACTGTTAATTATTATAAGTTATAATTAGGCCTCTAGCTAAAGACTACCAAAAGAGTCTAAATCAAAACTAACCCTACATGACTAAGACTGAGATTAAGAATCAGTGGGTTGCTTACTCATCAGTCGTTTGTGATTGTGGTCAAGGTCCATAACCCATCATGGTAATATGAATAAATAATTATTATATAATAATGAAAATGAATGTCTGCTAGAGTTAAAGTTAAAGTTGTAAAAGTGAAACTAAGTCAAGAACAAGAGATGACATGTTCATGTTGTCATCGACAGACAGTCGGCCATGTCCATACAATAATGCCCATCAATTTTTTCATTTATACAATAACAATAGTTAATTATAATTATTACTAAAACTTATTTCTACAAATAATTTACATTAATCATCATGATTTGTGAGTGGACCCAGGCTGTATCCACCAAAAAAATGTTAAAATATGTGAAAGCGTATAAAGTTTTTTTTTAAATTCTTCATAGAAATATTGAATTTTTATCATTGTTGCTTTGTAACTATCATTCGATATTTCCTCTGAAAATATCAAGCAATAGCTGCACTCTGTTTTAATGACTCTATCAGCAAAGACCTTGACCTAGCTCCAGTAGCCTTATTTCAATGACTCTGTCACCAAAGACCTAGTCCTTGTAACTTTCTATCAATAAGTAATCCACCAAAAACCTAGGCCCAGAAATGCTCTATCATATTATTTTTATTTAAATTTCAATAGTACCCTACCTAAAAACACAAGATTAATATATCATACAGAATGGGACTGCGATAAAGCTTTTTCAACCGATGAAGGCATTAGCCGAAACGTCTATTGTCGTTTTAGTTTAAAATAAAGCTCAAATTTATTGTTTTAATTGCACAATTTGTTTGTGTATTTTGTATTCTAAAAACACAACAGCACCATATTCAACTAGCCAACATGAATGTGGTAGATTATAACACAACAGCACCATATTGAACTAGCCAACATGAATATGGTAGTAATGGTAGATTATAACACAACAGCACCATATTCAACAAGCCAACATGAATGCGGTAGATTATAACACAACAGCACCATATTGAACTAGCCAACATGAATATGGTAGTAATGGTAGATTATAACACAACAGCACCATATTCAACAAGCCAACATGAATGCGGTAGATTATAACACAACAGCACCATATTCAACAAGCCAACATGAATGTGGTAGATTATAATACAACAGCACCATATTCAACTAGTCAACATGAATATGGTAGATTATAATACAACAGCACCATATTTAACTAGCCAACATGAGTGTGGTAGATTATAACAAAACAGCACCATATTCAACTAGCCAATATGAATATGGTAGATTATAACACAACAGCACCATATTCAACTAGCCAATATGAATATGGTAGATTATAAAAAAAGAGAAAAAATTATAATAAGAAACAATTGTAATACAGTATGTCTATGCTTCATGCCTTTTATAATATAATGGAATTTGGAACTTTTTAAGATTTGAAAACTTCTTTAATTTTATTAATATATTTTAAATTTATTTAGTGATTTCATAAAATCAAGAACTAATATAAACTTTGCCTTCTTATCTTCATTTATTTATTTAATTATTGACAGCTCTTATTTTAAGCAATTATCTCATATTTTTTTCAGATGGCTCAAAGAGGAAAATATGGTAATTGATTGACTGTTATTGTCCCTTAAGCTGTAGGTGATTGAATGAGAGGACATCCAGAAATAAACATACCACCCCATCCAGAAATAAACATACCACCCCATCCAGAAATAAACTAATGTCAGTGTTTATGGGCTAATGTCAGTGTTTATGGTCTATCACTGTTTTTGTTTCAATTGTTAAAAAATGTCCATGTAAATGAAGTCTTTCATTGGAGTTGAGGACATCAAGGTTTGGTCCCTTATCATGTTCACTTTATTTACCAGATAAGCTGCAGTGTATTTTAAAGAAAAAGGAATACAAACGTTTATTAGAATTATTGGCATTTCTTCTATATCATCAACCAAAAACTATTTTAGAAAATAAAGTCCATGCAAAATTTTATAAATAGCTATATTTATGTTGTTTCTTAGCTGGTTTCTGCAGGTAAACAAAAGAAATTTCTAATGATTGGTAAAATATTTACATGATATATTGGCAGATAAATAAACTCAGGAATAGTTAGACTGGTCTAAAAAAACATCATCATCACCAGTCCCGTGACCGTTGCGATCGTTGGGGGGAGCGCATGGACACATCAACAGATAATGATCTCCTCATTCCCCTATCTTCAGCGGCGGTCAATAATTCATTCAACCTCATCCCGTCCATTCCTTTATGTTGTCAAGCCAACTTTTCGTCTGTCGACCTCTGGGCCAGCCCCCTTCTACAGTGCCTTGAAGGATGATTTTAGTCAGACTATCAAAATTCATCTAACTTTTCTAGCCATTGAAACAAAAATTATTTTATTTTAAAGAATTTTGTTTACAGTATTAAATTTTTTAGATAGATATATAGCAGGAGTGGCCAGACCTGTAGTAACTGAGAACCATTTTAAAGTATAAACAAGAGCCGCATTAAAACACCGTTTAAACCTGGCTTGGATATCTTCTATTAATCCTTGAAATATATCTTTTAAAACTGTCCGCAAGCCGCAATATAAACACAGAAGAGCCACATGCCGCTCGCGAGCCACAGTTTGGCCACCGTTGATATACAGGCTTAAAAAATCTTTCTAAAATATCAACCTATGGTGTGTAATAACATAAATATTTTCTATTATCTTTATTCCATGACTTAAAATTATTTAAATATTTTCTATTATTCCTGCATTTTTATACTGTGTCGGAATATCTTCAACCACATTGTAATATAGAAAGTCTCACAACATTAGCACTTTATTTGGGTCTTTGTTTGGGTTTTTGTTTGGGTAGTGTAAAACCTCACAAAATTGGCACTTTGTTTGGGTCAGGTGAAATCCTCATAGATTATTTGTGTGTGTGTTAGAACATATTTTCATACTAAATTATTATTTTTTTTCATAAATTAGTAATAAATTTTTGCAGCTATGCCGCACTGTTTTAAAATTTTCAAAATTTTTTTACAATTTAACATTGTTCATTTACATTTGTTGTTGAAAAAATTGAATAAATTGTTTGGGTTTATTAAAAAATTTAACACATTCAGTCCATCTTTCAGTTTATGAAACAGTGAAACAAACAACATATACATTGAATTTTTTTAAATTTTAATAACCTATTAATTAATCTCTATTATATTGTACTACTAGAAATTAAAGTCCAAATCTTAAAAATACATTTTTAATTTGTTCATTCTTAAATTAACTTTCAATAATCATTACTTTTTTTAATTTAAGAATTTAATTGATCATTTCTTTGTCTTTCTTGCAGAGGCCCAGAGGGACGATGGCCATGAAGTGAAAGTTGTTTACCCCAATCAGCCCAATGACCAAAAATTACTCAAACTCATTCCTATCATGGACAGTGATGGCTCGGATGTTCTTGTTGAAAAAGTAAGAAGATGAAAGTTTTCTTTATGGTTATTGATCTTATTTATTTTCGAAGCAAATACAAAGAAATAATTTTAAAAACCCGTAAAAAACCAAGTTTTTTACTATAAATCCTTTATGTATGAGACGTAACTAAAAGAATGTTCATTATAATACGCAGCGCAAGACCATCCAATAATACAAATTTGTAGTTATGTATCGTAAAACATGTTTAATATAATGCGCACCAATCAGGAATATGTTTATAAAAAGTGTTGTCAATAAAGTACGCAACTTATTACGCGACAGAAAGGATGTTCAATATAATGCGCACCCTTACACTCTATCTCAAAAAATAACATGATACATAGGAATAAATAAAATAATCTAAAAAATCAATAATTCAATTACGGTACATGTGATCGATCTGAAATTTTGATACATAGTTTTTATCATCGCCACAAAACTGCCTGCTAAATTTCAGCTCGCTAGCTTACGAGGAAGTGGGTTAAAATTTGATCCAAAGTTTTGGCGACAAGCAATCATGGGTTCAACCAGACACCACGAGTTAATATAAAGGATTTTAAAAAATTCAAAAAAGAGCTTCAAGAGTAGGGCTGTCAATATTGTTGAAAAATGCTACCCGGGTACCCGTCAAAGTTTCAAACGGGTACCCCGGTTACCCGATCGAAACATCGCATAATTTTCCCCATCATGACCGCTATTGAATGCTACCTAGCCACCTTCCATGCACCTCATTTCACACAGTAGCTACATGGCAGACGTCTTAGGGACATAAATGACGTCAAGCGATTTTGGCCGCTACCCCCCCCCTTGTCACAGGTTTTCACAAAAACTTAGAGCCCCCTCCAATATGACGTCACAAAGCTTTGCCACCCCCCCCCCATAAAAGCCGTACTTCCTTTTTTGAAAATGAGCATGTGTCAAATAACTTTATTGTCTGTTTATTTTGTATTTAATGTGAAGTTGAACTCTAAAAATCGCGACACGCTTAAATCCATGTAAAAGCGTCATTAAATAAATTGTAAGCAATCAAATATTTCAGTGGAACTTTTATTTAAAGTTGCGCGTTTTGATGTTACGTCACATTTATTCTTAAACACATCCCCCCCCTCGTCACAAATGTGTGACCCGCCTCCTCCCCTAGGTGCGTAACGTCATTTATGGACGGGCCCCTTATCCATCTTACACTGTTAGTAACTAATTTATTGACTTTAAAAAACTGACAAATTTTGGGTGTATTATTAAAATCAGTTTTTGGGCAAGGCACACGCTGTAATGAACACACGAAACACAATCGAATGGAGGGAGGAGGAGGGGGGTAGATAAACAAGATCGACAATCGTAAACCCAATGTCGGCGTATTTCAAAGATCAAAGTTAGGGTCAAAGCAAGGGGTGTTTTTATTAACAAAACCAAACACGGCCTCTTTCATCTCTATGCCGACGTCTTACCCATCTTACACTGTTAGTAACTATTTAATTTATTAACCTTAAAAACTGACAACCTTGTACGCATTATTAACATCAATTTTTCTAGGTCAACACGTGTTAATGAACACAAGAAACACAAGCGAATGGAAAGGGTGCGGTTAGAGTATAGGAGTGAATGGGGGAGATCTGGTATCAATCGAAAGCCCAATGTCGGCATGTTTCAAAGCAATGTTAGTGTCAAAGCAGAGGTGTTTTTATTAACAACAACAAACACGGCCTCTTTCCTCTCTATACAGTCCATCCTTATTTTCAGCAGTGGAGTTTTGTTTTCTTTATATGACTCATTCAAAGAACCAAAATCTTCTTGTGTTTGCAATTTCTGTTTCATTTTCAGAGAAAAAAGATGTATCAAAATACATTGTGAATTGTCAAGACCGTATTGTATTTCCCGTTGACAGATAGTTCTCCTTAGATGTATTTCACAGCATATATTTGAAACAAAAATTTTCATTTGATAAATTGTTTTGCGAGCCGTAAATTAAACACAAAAAAGCTGCATGCAAGCCGAAGTTCGGTTAATATAGAATATAGACATTGAAGCCACATTTTCACGGGTACCCGGGCGGAATTTTACTACCCGGGTAATCTTAAAGCAACGGGTACTCGGGTCCCGGGTATCCATTGACAGCCCTATTCAAGAGTACTGCAAGATTCATACTAGTGAATACTCATAACCGACAAGTTATCCGACAAGCCTAACACTTTTGGTAGTTAATTTCCTAAACCTGAAACACTAGAGGAAAGATGAACAAAGACAAAGTAGTAATAATACATAAGGTATTAAATAATAACTTGAAAATACAATAAAAATGTAATATAATAAAACATTGAGACAGATAGAGGGATAAAGACAATTTTCTTTTCCATGGGCAAGAATAAACACACAAATTCTCCTTCTTCTCGTGTGGTATCAGGCGTGGAATGATTCGCCAGGCAAAGCAACATATCATATAGAATAGGACTGCGATAAAGCTTTTGAATAAAATGTCATACTAGTTTAATAATAAAGCTCAAATTTAATGTTTTTATTACACAATTTGTTTGTGTAAATGGTATGTCAGAAAAAGCAACACATTCATTTCAATAGTTGGTGCTATAACAAAATTTCTTAACTAGACATAAACCATAGATAAGCGTAGGATGCAATAGTCTTCTGTATAGAAGGAGTGTCTATAATGTATAAGTTAGAATAAAACAACTGATCTTGGCAGTTTTTTTCCTATCAGGGGTAGCACCCTAATGAAATATGTCAGGGATAATTTATGATTATCATCACCAAGTTGTAGAAACTATTTTAAATAATGATTTTCCACTGAATTCCTGTCTGGAATTCGGGCTTGGATTGGGTTGCCTGAAGAAACCAGGAAAACCAACACTTTATCAAGATTTGAAACTCTAATAAAAATGCAGGACTAGGCACAAACCATAGATAAGCGTAGGATGCAATGATCTTCTGTATAGAAGGAGCGTCTGTAACAGATAAGATGATATATATGATATAAGCTATGAATAATTGTGCTGATGATTAATAAAATATAATTTTTAATGTAATTAATCTGCTCTTCATTGTGTAAAAAATGTCATGATTATTGAAAGATTAACAAATTAAAGTCACAGCATTGATTTCATCAGGTGAAGGAGCAGCTCTTCAGTGAGGAAGGTCTTCCCGAATTTGAGAACTATGACATGCTCTTTGTTTCTGGCGAGACATCCATAAAAAACAGTGGACAGTCATCCGATCACAAAATATTTTGACTACTTGTGTGAGGACTATCACATAGAGTTCCATCTCAGGTTAGTTAAATATCTGGTCTATAACTTCACACCATATATAGGACATGCCAGGTAGCTGAACTATCTGGTGTAAATCTTCATATGTTATATAGGTCAAGCCAGTTATGTTAAATAACCCATGTACACATCATACATAATGTAACTCATTCCAGATAGTTACATAAGGAATTGACACTACTTTCACCCACAAAATTTATGTAGATTATGCCTGTTTTGTTAAATATCTGGTAAGCACTTTCATAAATTTTGAATTGTAACCATGTTTAAAATTTAAAAAAACCTCCTCTTGTTTTTTTTATTATTATTTCCCCTTTTTTTCACAATCATTAAAAGATTTCTTAGCACAACATATCAATTTTTTGTTTTGTAGATAAAGTGTATTTCCTTGTTCACTATTAAATTGTCAAACTCCGTGTTTTTATCCTATCAGAAATGAAAGTGGCAGGAAATAAAGGGAAGGTATTCCAGATTACCTGAAGGAGGTTAAAAGTTTGTCAAAGGAAATCAGTATAAATTTGTGATGCTATTTTTAATGTCAGAAAATTGACAATATTCCAACTACTAAAGCCTTCAAGACTATATTAAAAACATATTTCTTAAAACTTTTCCTTCAAAATTAATTAAACTATATTTCTTTAATTTAATTTAAACGATAAAACGTAGCCTATGTGTACCGTACTGTCATTTATGTTGTAGTTTGGATATGAATGTTTCACATTAAATGTACCACCACTTTCTTATGTTTTATAATTTGTATGTGAAGCGCTGTGAGGCCAGTTTCTTACAGTTGTACAGCACTATATAAATTATCAATTTATTTATTATGATTTAAAATAGACTGGCGTAAAATAAAAAATAAAATGTTATTTATTTCGGTGTTCCTTCTTTTTGTTTAGATTTGTTAGACATGAACAAAATAAGGGTGAGACTGCAATCAAGCTGACGTTAGAGACACGGCCAAGTCCATACATACCCTGTTTAAATAATATAAAATTATTTGTAAGAGATGGATGGTGTTTGAAGAAATGATTTCATTTTGGATACATTGTACTTATGGCAGATATCTTCATCAACAATGTTTCACAGAAAGATTTTACATAGCTTATTATAATACTAAAACATTAAATAACCATTAATATTAGACCATGTTTGGTGGTTGTAATAAGATATCAAATATATAGGTCATTTGACTAAAATGAGAGGTGAAAGGTCAGGAACAGGGTAACTAACTTGGTACAAAAAATGTACTGACAACAAAATATAAATGATTCATTGATTATTACCCTTGACACGTGTATGATTTACAGGACATTCAGTGTATGTCCTGTAAATTTGCTATTTTATTGGCATACATATGAGATAGATGAAAGTATGTTACGTAAAATGTTGTTGATTCATGAACTAAATGTTGTGTGATTTAGGGATTTAGTAATTTAAAACTGATCATTTATAATAATAATATTTACGCTGGAATCCACTCAACCAAAATTTTCACAGTGCTTAAAACATAAACAACAGAGAGAAAAATACAGAGGTTACGAAAAAAAACCCAAGCAAGGGAATAAAGAGAATTGCTAGAAAGTAGAGTTATGCTTGGTATAACATTCAATGAAAGCTTATCTGTAGTTAACAACTGAGTTTTAGGCCATTTTTAAATTCTGAATAGTTTTTGGATTTTTTAGTCTGTCGGGCAGAGAATGCCATGTACTTCATGTAGTAATGCCATGTAGCTTCTACTTCTAGATTATTGTTAATTTTGTCAGAAGAAGAAAGACGAAAGTTTGGTTGGGATGAGTAATACAGACAAGGACAAGTTGGATACTTACACCGATATCATTTCTGTGAACTGCCCCAGGGCCGTTCTCTTCATACAGTACTAGGCCAATGAACTGCCAAGATTTAGCAGTTCGTTTGTTTTTAAACAGGTATCACAGAGAACGAAAAAGAGGTTCAATATGAACCTTTTTTAAAATGCCCCAACACTTGAAGCTCATTACTGGATCATTGAAAGTGAAAGTTGATCCAGCTTTAATGTAGTAAGACACCATAAGGGTCTTCTGTTTATGCCTTTTTTTTTGTCATTGGGTATAGCTGTCAATCATTATTGACGACTGCCTTCATTCCAATTACAAAGGTCATCTTCAAGAGTCATCCAGGCATCTGTATCCTGGGCCACTATGAGTATGTCCAGCATCACATGTACGTCCAAGTTTCTATAAATCTGCTTTCACATATCTATGCTGGCCATAGTCCGTAAGATGTGCCTTAGTTTAAGTGTTACATTTTTTTGTTGAAATTAGGTCATTGATAAGTATGGTCAGTGTTGTCTTTAATAAGTATGGTCAGTGTTGTCATTGATAAGTATGGTCAGTGTTGTCATTGATAAGTATGGTCAGTGTTGTCTTTGATAAGTATGGTCAGTGTTGTCATTGATAAGTATGGTCAGTGTTGTCTTTGATAAGTATGGTCAGTGTTGTCATTGATAAGTATGGTCAGTGTTGTCATTGATAAGTATGGTCAGTGTTGTCATTGATAAGTATGGTCAGTGTTGTCATTGATAAGTATGGTCAGTGTTGTCATTGATAAGTATGGTCAGTGTTGTCATTGATAAGTATGGTCAGTGTTGTCATTGATAAGTATGGTCAGTGTTGTCATTGATAAGTATGGTCAGTGTTGTCATTGATAAGTATGGTCAGTGTTGTCATTGATAAGTATGGTCAGTGTTGTCATTGATAAGTATGGTCAGTGTTGTCATTGATAAGTATGGTCAGTGTTGTCATTGATAAGTATGGTCAGTGTTGTCTTTGATAAGTATGGTCAGTGTTGTCTTTGATAAGTATGGTCAGTGTTGTCATTGATAAGTATGGTCAGTGTTGTCATTGATAAGTATGGTCAGTGTTGTCATTGATAAGTATGGTCAGTGTTGTCATTGATAAGTATGGTCAGTGTTGTCATTGATAAGTATGGTCAGTGTTGTCATTGATAAGTATGGTCAGTGTTGTCTTTGATAAGTATGGTCAGTGTTGTCATTGATAAGTATGGTCAGTGTTGTCATTGATAAGTATGGTCAGTGTTGTCTTTGATAAGTATGGTCAGTGTTGTCTTTGATAAGTATGGTCAGTGTTGTCTTTGATAAGTATGGTCAGTGTTGTCATTGATAAGTATGGTCAGTGTTGTCATTGATAAGTATGGTCAGTGTTGTCTTTGATAAGTATGGTCAGTGTTGTCATTGATAAGTATGGTCAGTGTTGTCATTGATAAGTATGGTCAGTGTTGTCATTGATAAGTATGGTCAGTGTTGTCTTTGATAAGTATGGTCAGTGTTGTCTTTGATAAGTATGGTCAGTGTTGTCATTGATAAGTATGGTCAGTGTTGTCTTTGATAAGTATGGTCAGTGTTGTCATTGATTAGTATGGTCAGTGTTGTCTTTGATAAGTATGGTCAGTGTTGTCATTGATAAGTATGGTCAGTGTTGTCTTTGATAAGTATGGTCAGTGTTGTCTTTGATAAGTATGGTCAGTGTTGTCATTGATAAGTATGGTCAGTGTTGTCTTTGATAAGTATGGTCAGTGTTGTCTTTGATAAGTATGGTCAGTGTTGTCTTTGATAAGTATGGTCAGTGTTGTCTTTGATAAGTATGGTCAGTGTTGTCTTTGATAAGTATGGTCAGTGTTGTCATTGATAAGTATGGTCAGTGTTGTCATTGATAAGTATGGTCAGTGTTGTCTTTGATAAGTATGGTCAGTGTTGTCTTTGATAAGTATGGTCAGTGTTGTCATTGATAAGTATGGTCAGTGTTGTCTTTGATAAGTATGGTCAGTGTTGTCATTGATAAGTATGGTCAGTGTTGTCTTTGATAAGTATGGTCAGTGTTGTCATTGATAAGTATGGTCAGTGTTGTCTTTGATAAGTATGGTCAGTGTTGTCTTTGATAAGTATGGTCAGTGTTGTCTTTGATAAGTATGGTCAGTGTTGTCATTGATAAGTATGGTCAGTGTTGTCTTTGATAAGTATGGTCAGTGTTGTCTTTGATAAGTATGGTCAGTGTTGTCTTTGATAAGTATGGTCAGTGTTGTCTTTGATAAGTATGGTCAGTGTTGTCTTTGATAAGTATGGTCAGTGTTGTCTTTGATAAGTATGGGCAGTGTTGTCTTTGATAAGTATGATCAGTGTTGTCTTTGATAAGTATGGTCAGTGTTGTCTTTGATAAGTATGGTCAGTGTTTTTTTTTCTTTTTTAGCAGAACGCACCTCTTACGGCACCTTTTTCCCACTGACTTTTTTATGGCACTACCTGGAATGTTTGGTCTTGCTGCTTTTTCATGTTATACTAAATAAGTACACTTATACATCTCAAGAGCGCAAGCTTAATAGTTTCCACTTGAAATTCCCGCGTTGCATCCTTGGCATTAAATGGCAAGTTAAAGTGCCTAATACTGAAGTCCTAATGCGTGCCAATACCTAAAGCATGTTCTCAATCCTTAGTGAAAGACTCCTGAGATGGCTAGGACATGTTAAAAGAATGAGACCTGACCCCATCCCCAGTGACCTCCTATATAGAGAACTGGCATCGGGAAAAAGGAAGACAAGTCGCCCACGTCTGTGATTTTAAGATGTCTGCCAAAGGGACATGAAAGCAGCCAGAATACGCACAAGCGACTGGGAGTGAAAGGCAGAAGACCGATCTACGGTGATCGATCCCCAGGGGTGGATTCTTTTCTTTCTGTTTTACTTTTTTCATCCCTCACTGTCAACACTTCCAGAAATGCCGTACTTACAATACCTCATGATTATAAATTATAGATAATAGAAATTAGTTAAAAAAGAAATTGCAAAGAAAGAAAATTAAACGAAAAGAATTTTTAAAAAGTCTTCAACCGAAATTCGATCCACTACCTGTTACTCTGAGATCAAAAATCCTGCGCACAACCGTTGGACCACAGAAGAATTAATGAAGTTTTAAAATATCTTATATCAGAAGCTTTTAAGTGTCGGGGTTATATGATCCTGACACTTCCACATAAGTAAAAGGTGTACGTGTATATTTTATCACAATATTAATAAACAACAAGTAGTACTGATCTGTATAGAATTTTAATTAATAGTCACGTGACCGGCCAAAAAATCTGCATATCGCGCTAAGAATTTAGGGGACAAAATCACTTCGAAAAAATTTTGCCCCTCCCCCGTTTCTTCAGAATATTTTCTGCGGCCGCCCATGCCCATGATTTCTATAACAATGTCAATAAGATTAAGATGGGGCTTATTGCCTCCATTTCTGTTAAGTTTCATTTATGGACAGGTCTAAATTTTTAGTATAGTCTTGCTATATTGCTTCATAATTGTGTTGAATAAAAATTTTCCAATATGGAAATATGTGTTGCATATGACTCAAAGGCGTTAGTTGTTTGAATTTAGTAATTTTTATTGATTTCAAGGGAATTAAAGAAAACATGTTGAAACCTGGGCTTATTACCCCCCTTTACCATACAGACGAAATTTAAGTATAAATTGTACTGAATGTTTTCTAAAATAACCTTCGTCCCACTCAATGATTGAATGTAAATACTATAAACGGGTCTCCTTTCTTATTCTAAAAATCTAACACTGACTGATTAGAGTTTTGTCTCTTTTACAACTCTGAGCATTAAAATTAAATCTGTACAACTTGCGGCCTTGCCTTCGAGTTTGAGTTCTTGACTTTGATTTTGAGTTTCCATCTCATCAGAAACCTAAGACTATGCCTAGACCTAAGATTTCAGTTGTAAATTGTATACTTTTACCTAATTAATCTTTCAAAGTTGCAAATATTTAATTATTTACGTCTTATAAAAATTTTATTATTTGAAATGCTCCACAATTTAAAAACTGCAAATTTTATCCTGTTTTAAACGAGGCTTCGTATACAAATATATTGCACATGATCAGAACCTTTCTCGGAAGACACTCCTTACAGGGTTGCCATATTGGCCTTTTTAAGGCCAAATTCTCAAAATTTTGCCTTTTTTAAGAGGGTTTGGCCTCAAAAATTTTGTTTGGCTTTTTGGCCTTTTTCTTAAAAAATAATTTTTAAAAAAAATATATATATATAAAAATAATCTTTATCACAAAAATAAAATTAAAAATTCGCCAATATGTCAATTAACCTTATTAATTATTTTCTTTTTTGGAATAGCTTACGTGTATTTTAGACATTAAAAAGTTTTTAAAAAGTTTAACAAAGAGTATAACGGGGAAAAAACACCAACTTAGCAGTGAAATCCAATTAGTCCAGAGATGTCATCTCTACTGGACTAATTGAATTTCACTGCATCTAAGTTTTTTTTTAATTCGTTCCTTATATTCGTTTTATTTGTGTACTATTTGTTCGTTGAGTAAGGCTCTTTGTCGAAACGTTCGCTGTTGTGTTACGACCTGTCAGGCTAACAAATTCCCTGTTTATATGTTATACTCTTTCAAATTTTTATGTAAGTATCAAAATCTATTTATTGTGTGAGTACAACCATACATACGAACATTGGCATTTACAAATTAAATATCCTTTTTCTCCTGGTTTTACCTTCATTTTTAAATAGTTAACTTATAATTCAGCCGTTATGAGCCGTCCATAAATGACAACACGCGATTTTGGAAGATTTTCAATGTATTTTCACACCCCTCGTCCAACGTAATCAAGAGCTAGACCCTTTCCAACATGACGTCACAGTTCTTAAAAGTACCCTCCCCCTCGTCATACATCGCCACAAATCTGTGACCCCCTCCCACCCCCTATGTGCGTGACGTCATTTTTGTTGACATTTTTCATATAACATAAGTTTGGCCTTTTTTTGGCCGTCAGTTTGGCCTTTTACCCAAATTACAATCTAGCAACCCTGACTCCTTAGCCTTAACTCATTATAAATTTTTGGGCCTTTTTGGAACAAGAAGTCGAGAAGGTTTTCAGAGCTTAGTTACGGTAAAATTTATTTGCAAAAATTGAGATTTTCTTGTTGATTTTATATTGTTATAAATGAAACTATCTTAATTTTAGTCAAAATTAAATAATTTAATATTAATAACGTTCCTATTATAAATGTTTAAGTTTAGTAAAACTACACTACACTACACACACACCACACTACTCAGACGTACTCAACTCTGCTCTTACACTTACACAGACTTACACTATACTATAGACTATAGTATAGAATATACTATACTTATACTATAATTGTTTATAATCATATAACCTATAACTATTAAAGACTATTACTATTAAATTAATAATTAAAACTATTACTAGTCTTTCTTAAATGGATGTTGCTACTGTTAGTCGTAACATTAAGGCAGTAATCAGTAAGCTATTGCAATATTGCTCCGACTAGTGAAGTGGTAACACAAGATTTCAAGATAGGAATATTAATTTTACGACATTACGACTACTTCACTTACTAAAATACACCAGATAAACTCATGTCTTGATGTAGCGCACTCAAACTAAACTAGTCCTTACATTAAAATCTATTAAAATACCAGACTACCGTGCCATATGCCATATATATAGTAGTTAGTAGTTATATACTCTTTCTAAAGCCGACTTTGGGGGGTCGGCTTATCGTCTTATGAGTGGTTCATAGTATAGGCATAGGTGATTGCTGCATGTACATTGACATTGAATATCAGTTATTATCATTGTTGTTATTGTAGATCATCAAGGTCCTTGACCTTGTCTACATTCTACAAAATTCGACTGCTCTACCATAACAATAAAATATTACTAAACATCTGCACTTACCTCATTTATTCATTACCTTATTTGTTCTTCAACCTAAACAAAAGTAAACTATGACTATTACTAGTATTACTATGACCGATTTAGCTTGTAGTTTTAAAAAATGTGTACCATTTTGTTTTATGCTGTCCTATTATTTTTTGGGGTCGGTTTACACACTTATTATACTCTTCCAAAAGAGGGGGTTCGGCTTATGAACCAACAGGCTATAGTTCGAGTATATACGGTAGTGTTTAAGACTAGTCCTTTGCCTTTATTCTACACTTAATAAATTATTACCATTATTGAGTATATAGGTATAGAGTATAGTCTGTAAAAAAACTAAGTCACTATAATGTCTTAACAAAAGTAATGGGGGTGAGACTGCAATCAGGCTTTTAAAATAGGTAAATGCATAATATAAAAACAGGGTATTAGTAGGCCTGACAGGACGTAACACAACAGCGAACGTTTCGGCAAAGAGCCTTCTTAACGGACAAATAGTACACAAATGAAACGAATAAAACGAAATAATAGAAAAAAAACACTTAGCTGCTGTGAAATCCAAGTAGTCCAGTGGACTACTTCATTTGTGTACTATTTGTCCGTTGAGAAGGCTCTTTGCCGAAACGTTCGCTGTTGTGTTACGTCCTGTCAGGCCTACTAATACCCTGTTTTTATTTTATGCATTTACCTTAATGTCTTAACAACCTCTTCATAATATTTTATAGGCATATAGAATACAATATTAATAG
>CALYLW010002497.1:32413-77526 GCA_944989445.1 Ampullaceana balthica
AGCGGGCCCCGGCGGTTCACCACGGCCCGGTTTAATGAGCGGCGACGTATGCAGCCAATAACTATTTATTTTTGATGAAACGTAGTAAGCAAAGTTTGTCACAGGGATTACAGAAAAGATTAAATTATCAACTGTTAATATTTACAATTTAATATACACGTGTTAGTATTTCACATAAATGTCAAGTCAAATTGTCAAGTCGGCATATTTTCAAGATATATTATGACTTGTTAGTTTATGCGCCCATTGTAATACATTATAACCTTTACATAATCAAAGACATGTAAACAAAAAACTGTAACTATTTACAAATATGAATAACAAAGAACTATTTATTTTGCATGAAACCTTTGAAGTAAAGTTTATCACTGGATAGAAAAAAATATTAAAAGTATCAAAAGTTAATAGTATATACAATTTAATATACACGTTTTAGGAATTCAAATAAATGTTTTCATTATTGTCAAGTCAGCACCCCTTCCAGTTCTATATTAAAAGCAAAGACTTTTTAAAATCAAAATAAGTCTAAGACGCATAAAAATATTACATGTAAGTAACAATCAAACAAAAACTATTGTGGGGAGGAGTCCGAATTTTAAATATGCTACTTATTAAGCATAAAATATGCAATCTCAAAGTGTGTAAATGAAAAAAAAACGCTAAACTAAAGCATAAGTTGACAAACTTTATTTGCAGTAATAAAAAATGGCTTTGTAGTTCAAAACGCATCGAAACTTGACAACCAAACGACGACCAATTGCAAATTTCATAAACCGAAACACGAATGTTATACATTAATATAGAAAGTTAAATTTATATTTACGTACATAATATTGAAATTGACACATACACAAAAACGATCATTTAATAAAAAAAAATAATCATAATATTTATCAAATCAAATAAAACATGGCTCTTTTTACTTCGTTCCCTTCACACATTAATAAAAGCTCAAATAATGACGTAACGTCACAATATTTTATGACGAGAAACACATTTTGTTAATCTTGGAAGCACTTTTTTACTTCTATATTTTCATTTTTTTTATCGGGAGTTACCTCGCATAGCGTCACGGAAAGACAGACATGACAGTCAGACATACGTGACAGAGATTGCAAATTATGTATATTGATAATATGCACCGCACGACAAACATTTACAGACTGAAACTGACTGAACTCCCCTTGCTGTAAAAGGATGTGGTCGTCGATTGCTGGAGTGAACTCCAGTGACACGTGGATGACAACAATAGCAGACGGCTACATAGAGTTACATATATATAAACTAAAAATGCATTAATTTAATTGCGCTAAATTCGATCTAACAGAAATTTTTATGACAATCATTGTTAGGTGATGCGATGAAATGTGCAAAATTTCAGCTCGATAGGATCACGGAAAGTGGGTCATTTTTTACTTTTGTTTTTCCCCCCACCCGACAAAGACAGAGAGCGGTCATGACAGAGAGAGACGACTGTGAAGTTCATTTAAGGGATTTCAAAATCCTGTTTCTGATGAGGACAGAACTCTGAACAAAATCTATTTACTTGTATTTCATTGACACAAAAATGTACGTCTGCTTCAGTGTGTGAGGAATCGAAGGGAAGGCAGTTAATCACAAGATGACCAAGTGTCACGTGTTAATCGGGTATAGTTTCCATAAACTTTGAACTGATATTTAAATGGCGAAGCCCACTTGATGTGACTTGCCAGTAAATCAATGAGGCGAGTCCAAAAGTGTGAGCCAGACTTTAAACATCGCTTCTAATATTTAAAACTAGCAACAAAACCGGTCCAAGGATGCGAATATGTGTATGTTGACCTATGAAGTTCATGGTAAAACATCACAAGAGCCACATCAACTGACTTCAAAATGACAATGACACATCACCAGTCGTCGTTTCAACCAGAGGCTGTGTGCAGAGGCCCTACCCCCCCCCACATTGCAGTCGGTCCAGAGACCCTACCCCCCCACACCGCGGTCTGTCCAGAGACCCAACGTCTCCCACACCGCGGTTTTGTCCAGAGACCCTGACTCCCCACACACCATAGTCTTCCCAGAGACCCTACCTCCTCCCTCCACACCATGGTCTGCCCACAGACCCTACCTCCCCCACCACCGTCTGTCCAGAGACCCAAACTGACCCCTAACCATGGTCTGTCCAAAGACCCTAACCCCCCCCACACCCGCTGTCTGTCCAGAGACCCTACCTCCCCACCACTGTGGTTGTCGAGAAACCCTACCTCCCACCATACACCACTGTCTGTCCAGAGACCCTAACTCCCTCCAATGTGGTTGTCGAGAAACCCTACCTCCCCCCACACACAATGGTCTGTCCAGAGACCCTCCCTTCCCCCCAAACTGCGGTCTGTCCAGTGACATTACCTCCCCCCCCAACACCGACTTCTGTCAAGTGCCCCTACCTCCCCAACACTGCAGTTTTCGAGAGACCCGCCGTCTCAAACGGCCATCCATGTGAATCACGTCAAAAATACTATACATTATATTTAAATTAGATAACCCGTAAAAACAAAGTTGTTGACTATATATCCCAAAGCGCACCGCTAAAAAATAAAGTCTTGGAAAAAATACTGCACCGAAAATAACTCGTTTTGAACATCCACGTAAATTTGTACTATATATAAATGAGATTTAATTTTTCTCCGCTAGTGATTGGCTGCAGGAGTCTGTAGGAGTTTGAGAAACCAATCGCTATCGAGGACCGCACATACAACTGCCTTTTATTATATAGGATACCTGAATATTAATATTTATCTTTGTTATATAGCTTCTAAAAATGAAGGGGAAAAAAAGATAATTCTATTTCAAAAAATGAAATAAAATATAAAAGCTGAGAAACATTTTATCTTTTTAAAATAACATTAAAGCGCGGATATATTTTAAATTAAATATATTCATAAAATAACTTTTAACAGTCCTTGTATACCGATATGTAAAAATTGGTTTTTGTGATAAGAAAGATGTCCTTTACGAAAATGCAGAAAATACGTTGAGACTCGTGGACGTTTTAGTAATATAACAGATACTGTTAAGCCGGATATGTTAAATTTTTTAAATATTTTTTATAACAAATTTCGTCTATGTATCAGTGTAATATCCCACATTTTGTCGGATTATATTTAACAAATAAAGGTTTACATTTTAGACGTTGTGTGAGTTTTATATCTATTCTTTTATTAAATAGTCTGTATATTTATTTGCAAGAGATAACATTTATGGTTACGGACTGAGAACTACGAATGAATCCTTACAATTTAGAATGAAAGTACAAGGAGAAAACACTAAGATTTAATTTTAGAAATAGTGATATTTTTCTGGATGCAATCAATCAGTAGTCTAAGTCTAATAAGATTTTAGCATCATTCAAGAAATGCTTTTTTTTTAAAAACTTATTTAAAAAGTAGATGAATAATTGTATTGAAAAAAATATTTTAATTATAAAAATGGTTAAATTCATCTGAAAAATAGGATGTTCCGCTAACATAGCACAGACACAAAAACTTAAGGAAATATTAAAAATCACCAATGAAACTAATTATTATTTTTTTTAAATTAAACGTGAACAGAATATTGAAAAACGTTAATTATTTAAATTACTTAAAAAATGACAGAGCATTTTTGGTACATGTATTTACATTTCGAAAACATAACTTAAACATAATTTTAATAATTTTGTTTAAAGACTTACAATTAACAGCTATAATCACAACCAGTATGCAGACAATGGTTTTCATTGTTAGTTCAAAGCTTGAGCTTATATTTTGATGTCTAAACTATTTTTCAAGCTACGATCTACTATCTTAAGAGTTTACTTTGGCCCAAGAGAGATGTGTCTGAGTCTGACGGAAACATTTCTTGTTAGTTTAATAAAAAAAGCCTTCAAATAAAAAAAAAGCATACAAAAAGATAAAAGATAAAGTTATGTTTGCAAATAAAACCATGCCAGTTTCTGTAATTTTTTAAAACAAAATATTAAAATAATGTTTTAGGTAGTAAAACAACAAAAAAATTGCAAAAGCAAGCGTAGAAAGTGTATGCATTTGTTTATATTTAAAGAAGACATAATGTTGAAAATTTCGTTTCATTTTTATGAATTTATTATTTAAATACATATGATATATTTAGAGATTCACAATTTAAGAACCAGTGATGACTTTCTTTGCAGGTGACTTAATTGTTGTTATAATGGTTTCTTGACGAATTCATAATGTCTTAGATATATTGCTTGGTCTTGTTTTCTAGATAAGAGATATTGATAATTTTTCTCATGCATTTGTTTTCATATGCCTGCAGATTGCTTTCGGTGGTTGTCAATAGTGTCAAGGTCTCACATCCATACTGGACAATAGTTTTAACGAGAGCTCTGGAAAGCCTGAGATTTGATGAAAGGGTAATGAATTTGCTGTTCCATATTTTGAATAAAATCGTCATATATGGTCATCTATATATATAAATTAGGGCTGTTAACGATTATTTTAAATTTAATCGTTTATTTTGAAACATTAACGAGTAATTGAAATTTATGGTGCTATAAGTAACATTTATTAAAATAGTGGATGTTTGGTTTGAGGGTGATCAGTAAGCGAAGTGTTAGAATCATGGTAGCAATGTTCTCTTTAAGCAGCGCGGCTGCGCAGATATTTGACCGACGCCATCCAGGAGTTTATAATCAACGAGCAGCAAATTTTGTAAAATATTGCACACACAAATGTCAGTGGCGGATTTAAGTTTATCTGCGTGGGGGGGGGGTTAGGAAAATTTCAGGGGGCGCAGCAAATGTTTTTTTATTCATTACCTTAGAGCAAATATTTCTAGGTGCTGAAATAAAATTCATTCGTCTAAATTACTTGTTCTGGAATGAAGATTATAAATTTGATATGAGATTCACTCATATTGCTATATTTTATGTTGAAAAAAACATTTCTGCTCAGTTTAAATGAGAGATTGACTTTAATAAATTTTCATCTTAAGAGACTGCTGCAGTGTCAAATATGAAATCTAAGGTGTGTTGTTTATGTTACATGCATTTTCAGAGTTACCCTGTGGCAATTTGCTAGACAAAAAGAAACATCTAGTCTTAAGTAGATATGGTTAATTAAATGAATTTATAAAATAGTAGTTAATTTTGGAGCTGTTATTTGTGACAAAATCTTGATTTCTAATATTCCTTTGTGTTTATTTTCAATTGCTGAATATCCTAGCGGACTTTGAAATAGAAAACTCAGCAAAATAAGTTTATAGTCTTTGGGCTAAATAAAACATCTAAAATGTTTTGATAATGAGGTTGAATTTGATTACATTTTTTTAGGCCTCCAATTGTTTGTTATACTATCTGAAAGATGACTCATCAGTTTGTTAAGCTTGCCATAAATAGCAGCTATGTAACTCAAACAAATAACTAAGTGTTGAATAATAAATGCTGCGTTTATCATCCAAAGTACATTATTTAATATTCTTTTTGTTTACATCAAACCATTGCAATGAATCTCTTCAATATACAAACAATTGCTTTATATTCAAGAGAGTAATAGGTCACAAATGTAAACAAAATATAATGTATTTTTAAAAAAATGATAATAATTAATAAAAGAAATTAAAGAAAACATTTGGCATATACATATTATATGCATATATCATATGTAGGATAAAAAGATGACAGTAAATTATGAAGTTAGTTACAAAGAGAACAAACTATTTTTACTAACAAAATTTTAAGAGCTACTGTTTTTAGTTCTTGTAATAGTTTTCTATCTGAAAGAATAAAATGAGAATTTTAGCTGGCAAAAAAGTTCAATTTAAGAACAGGTAATCTGATGCTACAAATAATGAAAAACACAGACTTTGGTGGAGTGGATTGGTCAGGATAAGTAACACACACACACAAAGAGTGCCAATAATATTATACTGATAAATAAACTAAACAATTTACATCAGAAATTTTAAAAAATAATTTATTGCTTGAAGTTTGAGCATCAAACTTTTGGAAAAATAAATTAACTTTACACAAACAATGATTGTAAGTTCCTTAAATAAAAATTTAAAACTCTAATAACAATGCAGGAATATACACACACCATGGATAAGCATAGGATGCAATATTCTTATGTATAGAAGAAGCGTCTGTAACATATAAGATAAGATAAGATAGCTCCCTGAGCCTTATATAAATTGCTTTCTACTTGATTTCATTGAAGCAAAACGATTTATCGTTGATTCAAGGTCAACGTTCTCACGTTCAATTGAAATAATGCCAATCCAGACAAACGTTCGTTTGTCATTGTTGAGCCTAAATAAATTTTTGATGAGTTTCAATCTACTGAAACTTCTTTCAGCAGTAGCACTGCTAACAGGAAGGGTCAAATAAATTTTATAGAGTATTGACAAATTAGGGAGACCTGATGCCATTTGTTTTTCAGTCAAGAATGGCTGAACCTTTTTAAGTTGTAGTTCACTAGAAAATGACAAATACATTCCGACATACAAATCTTTGAATGTATAATATTCTACGATTGCTTCTTCAAGCTTAATGTCGTGTTTGTAAATTTTGCATAAACTTTGAAAATAATCTTTATTTCCTTCCGACATTTGTGATGGATCAATACAATAAAAAAAGTAACTGTGCCCCAAAAGTCTTTAAATCGATCATCTATTTGTGTTAAAAAGTGTTTCCATGATAGTGACGTACGTTTCAGATTTAAAGCGTGTGGTTGGATTATCAGCCATTTTATCTCTGCTAAGTTCTCCTGCTATGCTTTTCTTTTTTTCAATTCACTTTTCTTTATATTCTGTTTTAACATCTAGTGTGGAACCAATTTCGTTAATAAATGATTTTACATCTACATTCAGAATTTCAAAAGATTCATCGCTTCTCATTTCAACAAACTTATTTATTCCAACATCGATCAATTATTTTGCAAATGCGTTGCAAGTAGTTTGATAACACGAAGATAACTTTTGTACAAATAGCATCAGAAAAACAAAATAATATTTTTTTATTAAAACAGATAGTCCCATAGCTGCTGCTCTGACACGTCCTTTATATTCTGTTGATTCCCCTGAATCAAGTGTGTCTAGAATAGCAAATACATGAACTGCATGCTTACGGCTTGAACATCTTAATCAGAAAGTCATTTCAGCGTATCTACTGTTGATTCATATTGAGATTTATGGTGTTCTTGAATAGTATGCAGACGGGGTAAACTAGACGTAAGGAATGCATACAACATTAAATCTGTTCCAAAAGACAAATGTACATCACTGTTTCCAGACATTGCTTCGATAGTAACCAAACTCAAAACATGGACACAATAATTGGGTGAAAGTTTCTTTATCTGAGTTTGAAGGCCACTCTTAATTCCAGAGTATGCCTGTCCTCGACAGAGTGTGAAATCAATGTTTCGCTTTTTTAATTCCGTTAAAATCTTCTCAGCAAATGCGGTAGTATTTTTTTTTAAAAGTCCCATTATCGGTGGTCGTAGGGGTCCTAATGTTTCCATTAGAACCTACTAGGGGCGGTGCTTGGTAGACCTTGGTGGGCGCCCCATCTCCCTTCCAGGTCAGCTGAGGACTTTCTTAGCGTTAGTCATTCCATTTTTATTGTGGCTCTAACGTGGGCTAGATCCCACGCCCCTCAGCTTGTGAGGCGAGCGCACTATTCGCTATCCAGCCGCTGTTTACCAAAGTATAAAAGCCTATAAATGTTTCGACAACATGTCCTGATTTTAAAAAAAATAACGTGAAGAAACTGACATCTGATCAATTCTAGATATATCAATGGTTAAATCAATAATTAAAAAAATGAATTGTGCAGACTTAACTTCATTATCAGTTGTGGCCGATAATTCAGATGCAAGTGATTGATTTAAACCAGATATTACAGTTTCGTCTTTTGAAATACGATATTTAGCAAGCAGTTTGGTGTTGATTAGAAGTTTCGTGTTTAGCCATCTTTTTTTTTCTGCTCTTGTGACACTTTTTTAGTGTTCATTGAGGGCGTCTTTAGGGGGTGCCATTTTATACTCAACATGGGCGCGAGGGGGGGGGCAAGCAGCCCCCCTGCCCTATAGCTAAATCCGCCACTGAAAAATGGACGTTGTGCAAATTTGCACACGTCACACGATTTTTTTAAAAACTTTGCACGCGGACTAACGAAGGTTAGACTTAGAGGGAACATTGCATGGCAGGCAAACATTTCTCTCAATGTACACGATAACATTTATCAACATTTTAAATATTAACGTCATTCAATAGTTCACAATTAAAATGTTCGTGTAATCGTCCGGAAATTAGTTTATATTTAACGCCTGGAATATTTTACTTTTTGACTTCTAGTAAATTTATGAGTTCATTAATCGTTAAAAAAAATTAATCGTTAAATTTTTTAACAATTTATCGAGAAATTAATCGTTAATTTCCGCAGCCCTAATATAAATATAATTTATATATATATATATATATATATATATATATATATATATATATATTATATATATATATATATATATATATATATATATATATATATATATATATATATATATAAAGCCGAGTGCGTGGCGGAAATGCACCCTATCTATGTATATTAAAATCAAAGTATGACTATGTGTGTGCTTGTCCTTTATAGATAACTAAACCATTCACCAGATCGTCATGAAACTTTTGGAGACTGTTGGGTATACTCAAGTGATGGTAACTGGCAACATTTTTTTCTAAATTTAACACGCAAGGGGCGACGGGGGCCCATAATGTCATTGTTTGCTTATATAAGCTATTTATAAATTATTTTAAACGTTAGCTACTGTATTAATTGATTGATCTTAAGCAAACTTTGTATATAAAAACTTGACAGCCAATATTAAAAAAAATATAGGGCAATGAACTCCTAAATACAATTGTATTTTTTCTTAAATTTTTAAAGATTTTATTCCCCATGCATTTATTTACAATCTCGAAAAATAATGGTAAATGTACCTATTATTAACAATGTTGAAATGAACAGATGTTTTAAACTTTATATTTTGCACTGAATGGGCCCTGGGGCCCTAAGTGTCATTTTTTGCCTATATGAGCTATATAAATTTAGTTTATGCGTTAGCTACTAAGTAAATGAATGGATCTTAATTAAATTTTGTATACAAAAACTTGAAAGCCCATATTAAAATAATTAAAGGCAGTGAACTTCTACTGTCAATTTCTTTATTGTCTTCTAATGTCTTTATTTTTGGTATATGTTTAAGATTTTTTCCCATTCCCTATTTAATGATCTTGAGAAAAATATCCATGATGAATTAAAATAAACAGGTATTTGAAATCGAAATCTTGAACCAAATGGCCCCCGGAGGCCCCTTATTGTCGTGTTTTCCCCAATGTAAGCTATACAAAAATTAGTTCAAGTGTTAGATAATGAGAAAATAACTGGATTTTTACCAAACTTAGTATTTAAATATTTTTTTAAAGCCTATATTATATTACTATAGAGCACTGAACTCCTAATCTCCATACCCTCGAAGCTTGAGGCCCAAAATGTCTTTTCTACTGAACGTAAATAAATGTATTCTGATATTCAATTTTCCACGATATTCAAAATAATATTATTGAGTTCAATGGCAATAAACAACTAAATTATCACTAATTCTGGGGAGTTAATGTCATCGTCTTTTGAGGACGGACGGATACCATAAAAACATACATACATATATAAATAAATATATGTATGTATTCTAAAGTCTATAGTTTAGTCGAACATAAATAAATAAATTTAAAAAAATAGTTTGGTTTTTTAATTTATATATGTTTCTTCTTCCTTTGAGCAAACTATGCTCATATCGAAATGATTTGACAATTTAAAGTGCCTTTTTAAAACTATTAAAATTAATTTTTAATCTGGACATTCAGCAGTCTATATAAGACAACAAATTAGAGGGATGAATGGCAATATGAATAAATGAATAGAGGGATAAATGAATGAATGGATGTATGGATGAATGGTTTTGTTTATATATGTGGACTAGCAAAATACCCGCGTTTTGCTGCAGAAATTAGGATATAAGTTACCGTTGAGAACCCCCGTTACGCAAATTCAAAACACCAATTGATTTCAATCTGTATCATGATGGATAAACTACTTTTATTAACTTCACCGTCTTTTCTGTATGTCTGTCGTGGTCCCGCATAAAAAAAAACCAAATTAAAAAATGACACACTTTCCGTGATCCTATCGAGCTGATAATTTATTTTTTCATATTTTATCATTGCATGAGAGTTTTCAAAAACCTCCAAAGTTACATGCTCTTACGTACACGGGAATTTAAATATTTAATGATGACTCTGTTTTGTATAACTCATTGTAGGAAAAAACCTACATTTTGGCTCAAGGCCCACTAGTGAGTAATAATTATATATTTTTTAAGCCTGTTACCGTCGCGGAAGGGTACTCAAAAACTTACTGAAGTTCCATGATTCTACTTACACGGTAAGTTGGAGAATTAGTGATGAGTCAGTTTTATATAATGAGAAAAAAACACTACATTCAGGCCCCCGGCCCCCTAGTGAGTAATAATTTAAATATGTTTTCGCCAGTTACCAATTTGGGTAGGCATGCTCCTACCAAAATGGGGAATGAGAGATTTATTAATGAGCCTGTTTTATACAGCTCTTGAAGGAAAAAAACAAACATTTAGGCCCCCGGCTCCCCGGTTAGTGATAATTTTATAGTTTTTGACTTTTACCATTGCGGGAAGGTACTCAACAACTTTCCAATGTTTCATGCTTCTACATACACGGGAAAATGAGGAATTAGTGTTTACTCAGTTTTATATAGCCCATGTATGAAAAAAACGGTTTTGGGCCACCGGCAACCCATGAGTGGAGATTTTTAACTTATGTTTCCTCAATTATTGTCATAAGAGTGTATGCAAGTTCCCAAAGTTTCATGCCTCTACCTTCACGGGAAAATGGAGAATTAGTGTTGAGTCA
This sequence comes from Ampullaceana balthica, assembly GCA_944989445.1. Classification (NCBI taxonomy): domain Eukaryota; kingdom Metazoa; phylum Mollusca; class Gastropoda; family Lymnaeidae; genus Ampullaceana; species Ampullaceana balthica. Next base: position 43,409 of record CALYLW010002497.1, read on the forward strand.
GTTTTAAATATAATAAAAAATCTACTTTTGGGCCCCCGGCCCCCAGTAAGTGATAATTTATTTAGTTTTTTACCCTCTACCATCGCTGAATGTTATTTAACAACTAATAAAATTTTCATGCTTCTACCTTCTCGGGAAATAGTAGAATGGGGGATTTTTAATTTGTGTATAGTCCATATAATGAGAAGAACATTTTTGGCCCCAGGCCCCCATTAGTATGAATTTCAGAATTCTGTTTGGCCTGTTATCGTTGTGGAAACGCACTTAACAACTTCCCAAAGTTTCATGCATCTACCTTCACGGAAAGTTGGAGAATTAGTGTTAAGTCAGTTTTTTATGTAAAAATAAACTACATTTGGGCCCACGGCCCCCAGTAAGTGATAATTTATATACTTTTTTTTACCTGTTACCATCGCGAAATGTTACTTAACAACTACCGAAATTTTCATGCTTCTACGTACACGGAAAATAGGAAATATTTTGATTTTTAGTTTTTATAACGCTCACATTAGAAAAAAGCTACATTTTGGGCCCGCGCCCACCCCCCTCTATGTTATAATTTAAATATTTGTTTGCCTGTTAACATAGCGAGGTTGTACTCAACACCTTTCTAAAGTTTCATTCTTCTACTTACTCGGGAAATAGGAGAATTAGTGATTTTTAATTTTCATGTATTCAATATTTGGAAAAAAACGTTTTTGGGCACACGGCCCCCTTGAGTTTGAATTTTAAACTTCTTTAACGCCAATTATCGTCACGAAAGGCTACTTAACAATGTCCCAAGGTTTCATGCTTCTACCTACACTGGAAATTGGAGACTTTGTAATGATTCAGTTTTTATTATAAGAAAAAAAACACTACATTTGGGCCATCCGGGCCCGCGTAAGTGATATATTAAATATTTTCTTCGCCTGTTACCAATTCTGAAGTCTATTTAACAACTACCCAAAGTTTCATGCTTCTACCCAGAGCCGTCTTTAAACAAGTGCGGGCCAAAGAAATATTTTTGGTCCCCTGGGCAAAGAAAGAGTGCTACCCCCTCCCCCATCCCAGGAATAAAAAAGAAATGGTTGATAACATTTAAAATAATGTATTACTTATTAATGCCCAAACGGCCTATGCGTTAAGACGGCCCTGCTTCTACCTACACGGGATATGGAGAATTTGTGATTTTCAGTTTTTATATAGCTCATATAAGAAAAAAAACTTCAATTTATCCCCAGCCCCCAAGAAGTGATAATTGAAATATTTTTTGACTGTTAACATTGCAGAAGTGTACTCAACAACTTCACATAGTTTCATTCTTCGATCTACTCGCAAAATAGGAGAAGTAGTGATTTTCATATTTTATATACGCCATTTTAAGGGAAAAAAACGTTTAAGGGCCTCCGGCCTCCATGAGTGTGAATTTTAAAATTCTTTTACGCCAGTTTTCGTCGCGAGAGGCTACTTAACAACTTCCCAAAGTTTCATGCTTCTACCTTCACGGGAAATTGGAGAATTAGTGATGAGTTACTCAGTCAGAGAGTGAGGGCTTTGGGTTTTATTAGTATAGATATTAATTAGAAATTTTAAATATTTTTTCAAATAATTTAGGTAGAATACTTAGTTTTTAGTTTTGAATGATGAAATTTTTATATTTGTGATTTTCACAAAATATGATTCACTCAGAACAAAAATTGTATATCATTAATAAAAGGAAATGAAACGAGCTTAAGAAAATATAATTAAACTTATTATTATTATTTATATTAGAAGTTTTAGAATAGGGTAAATAATTATAATAAATAACTAATAAAATAATAGAATTTTTTTTAAATTTGAGAAATAAAATTGAATGTGCCTTTACAATTTGGTATCGAAATGAACATAATGGACTTTGAAAATTAATAAACACAATGAGATTTTCAATTTAGATTTAAAAATAAAGCAAAGTTCAAAATACTCAATTTAAAACAAATAAAAAGTCATTTTTTTAAAAACCTTCCCTTTTATAAAGTCTGACAGTGTTCTCACGAAAATGTCACAACAGATAGAATTAGCTTGTAATATATTAAGCTTTATTCTTGGGGGAGCTCACTCTCTGTTATTAGTATTAGTCTTATAATGTTTGAGTGATGTCCCTTACATGTTGAGTTCCGTTTTTAGATACAGAAATAAACAACGTACACTGTAAAATGGCTTCATCGTCTGTTGTATCATTATAACATCGTCTAAATCTACTTCATAGCTGCTAATACAGGGAAAAAATTGTCAAAATATGTTTGGAATACACAAAGAACACTAGAAAAGTCATAGTTAATGTTAACAACAATTAATTAATTAATAACAAATATTTTTTTAAAAAATACCTTCCCTCATTAAGAAAATAGAAACTATCTAAGACATTAAATGAATGAATAATGTGTACCATAAAAATAATTTCCACTAAATATAAAATTATGTTTAAATACTTTTACTTGAATTAACTAACTTCTAAACTTCAAACTAAAAAAATTAAATGAACAATTCTAGATTGATCAAAATTGTTGTACATTTTGTTGATAAGTTATATTTTCAAAATACAAATGTAATGAACATTATTTTAGTCTTTAAAACTTAAACATCAAATATTAAAACATAAAATAGAAATTACCAACAAAAAAATTCAATTAAAAAATGAAATCATTAATAATATAAATAGATATATGTCCCTCAGAAACTTATAAGTCATTTAGGATGAACTATATTTAAAAATAATAATAATAAATTGATAATTTTTATATCGCTGTATCCCAGCAAGAAGCCGAGCTCACGGCGCTTTATATGGAGATAATAGCATACATATTATATTTATATAAACATTCTTATCATAATAACCACATAAATGACAGTACATTACACATAAGCTACGTTAATCATTAAAAAGAAATATTGTTTCTTGAATTTTGAAAATAAATTTTGAAAAGATGCTTCTTAAGTGCAGTCTTGAAGGACTTGGTAGATGAAAGACTCTAGAAATGTAATAGTAGAGAATTACATTGTCTGGCTGCACAAAAAGAGAATGACCTGTCGTCAAATGTTTTATTTTGTGTCATAGGAACACAGAGAATGCGCGTGTCTGCAGAAGATCGTAGCTGACAACTTGGTGAGTAGACTGACAGAAGCTCAGTAAGATAGGAAGGGCATGAAACAGAAAAGTAGTTGTGACAGAGAACAGCCAGTCTGTAATCAATTGGGGCTTGTATAGGTACAAGAGCACAGACTAAAATTTTCGTTGCACTAACTGTTAAGTAATGACGGATTTAGCTGATCATACGAAATACAGTGCGACAGATGTGATTGATAAAGTTTTTGGTAGACATATTGTCAGAAATAATGTAGCCAAAATTCCTAGTCAATGTTTTGAACAGTATATCAGAACAAGCCATCTGAATAGAATTCGGAAGAGACAAAGTACTGCGTGATTTATTGTTGCAGAATATAAGTTTTTCTGCCTTGTCATCAATCAGTTTGAGCTTGCTGAAAGTCAGCCAAGACTTTACCTCACAAATGCACTCTTGCATCAATTTGACAGTGAAGTCAATATCAGATGGATCAGTCTGAGTGTAAAGCTGAGTATCATCTAGAAATGATTGGCTTTTAACTGAATGCTTTTCGAGCAGTAGAAGCAGTGGCCTTGTATACAGCCCGAAAAATACCGAACCCAAAACGGAGCCCTGAGGCACACCATAAACCAAGTCAGCTCTGTGAAAGATACAGCGATATATTGATACCACCTGTGAATTCTTTGTTAAGTATGATTGAAAACAATCCAGAACTGAGTCAGAAATTCCAAATTAATTTTGCAGGGTTTTTAGCAATGTTTGATGGTCAACGGTGTGAAAAGCAGCACTAAGATCTAAAATGACCAATATAGAGATTTTCCCACTGTCTAGTGCGAGTAGAAGGTCATTTGTTAGCTTTAACAGGGTGGTCTCTGTGCTGTGAGAAGGTATGTAGGCTAAAAATAAGAAAATAAACACTCTTTTTTTTAAAATGTGAGAAATATTAGATTTCAAAACTCTGAGGCATAAAAAAGGCTGCGGCTAATGGTAGTTCGCTATTATTAATTGTTAATTAACTTAAACTAGGTGATATTCTTAGTGAGATGTAATGTTTGAATGTAAAAAAATAACATAACTAAACCTAACCTTGACCTTAAAACTAAAAGCTCCAATTTGATTGTAATTATAAAAATGTTTAATTGATTTTTTAATTAGTTTTAGTCCCTATATCGCAAATTTGTTATTCCATTTTAAAGTAAAAAATAGACAAATAACCCTAACCCTGACCCTAAAACTAAAAGTTCTAATTTAATCGTAATTATAAGAATTTTAAATTAATATTATTAGTTTTAGTCCCTATATTGTACATTTGTTTTTTCCATTTTAAAGTAAAAAATAGACAACTAACCCTAACCCTGACCCTACAGCTAAAAGTTATAATTTAATCGTAATTATAGGAATTTTAAATTAATGTCATTAGTTTTAGTCCCTATATTGTAAATTTGTTTTCCATTTTAATGTAAAAAAATAAACAACTAACCCTAACCATGACCCTAAAGCTAAAAGATCTAATTTAATCGTAATTATAAGAATTTTTGTAATAAAAGAAAAAAAAACTATTAGGATCAGCCCAAAATTGAACCCATGATTGTTCTTCAACATTCAGTTGACCAGCCCAACTCTCTTTCATGAGACCAAGGAAGTTGGGTAAATTTTGTGAATTTTTAAAATGCTATATTAGTAGCTATTTATTATACATGTAATGTCATTAGATAGCATAAATAACTGTTTCCCAATAGCCTCAGCCGCAAGGACCTGCTACTGGTACTCGACTACCAATAGACACTCCCTAAAAAAAAATATCAACATAAAAATTTAATTAAATTAAAAAAAAACAAACTGGCTTAGGTTGTGCATATAAGAACACCCCCCCCCCTTTTTTTAATTCTCATTAAAAACCAAATTTTAAATTAATCTACACACAGATTTACTTTTTATACATTTAATTATTTTTTTTTGTTCGTTGGGACTGAAAAAGGGGGGGGGGCTGGTTGGGGCCGGAAATAAAGTCATATTTTAAAAAAAAATCCTTTAAGATATACACAAATATCAAACAAACAAAAAATAATATAACTCCGTTTTACCTTGTCATTGCATGTGTGTTTGCATAATGGAAGAAGTTCACAAAGAAGTATATAATGTAATTTCGTATTTAGCCTTAGTCTTAATAAAAAAAATACCAGTACATCAGATTGTTCATATGTACGCTATTTTTCATAACGAGGTGTGGTGCACTTGTTCTTGACGCAATAAACATATTCCATCCACCAAGGTGGGCATTCTACAGTTTTACTGCAATCTGATAAAGAAGAGTAACGCATGAAAAGATCAGCTTTTCTCATTACAATTATAATTAAAATTGCATTTAAATAATTTGATAATGTTAAACATTAAAAATTTGTATTTCGTGTATCACTGAGTATAAAAACGGGCTCTTATCCAACCCCCTTCTTGTTCTGACGTGATATTATTTTTTAAAAAGTATCATATCTTTTGTTTCAACTTTTATTGAGCGAGTCCATCTGTCCTAGTTTTTAATACGATCTCTGCATGAGCGGCCTTTGGGGGTGGCAGCTGGGGCAATTGCCCCAGGCCCCGTGCTTAGGGGGGCCCCACGTTTCAGACTTGAGACTATATTTTAGTAACAAAAGAGGCGGGAGATATTGCACTACTAAGTTTGCGCAAGAATTGGTCTAATCTAGGGGGCCCCACGGGATCATTCTTGCACCAGGCCTCGTGCGTACCTAACACCGCCTCTGGATCTCTGAATTATTTGAATATTTATGTTTTATTTTACGTAAAGTGAAATATTCTCCTTTTTCTTCATATATTTAAAACAGTCAGTAATTGTTTTTTAAAAAAAGTGTTTACAATTCTCTTTTGGTACTTTTTACTCAAAAATATTGAAACCATTTATGACATAAACTAATTACATTCATACTGTTGATTATTGCTCAACCAATCAAAATCATCTCCTGCTATAAATTCAGCCAATTTTAAAGTCATTCTTTATATGCGATTTTTTTTTCTGTACATACATTGTCCAAGGTGCTCGTAACAGCCCAGGGCCTGGTGCTGAAATTGTTTATCAACTGAAAGTCAAAGAAATAAAATCAATAAGAGCAGACATTTTATATATTTTTATAAAGATATTTCAGCGAAGATAATTACATATATTTTTGATATGTTTATTTTTTACGAATCGGTTTTTTGGAAGATCCACAATGTTTTTAATAATAATAATTCCGCTTTTTTATACATGACTATAGCACTTTGAAATGTAAATAATGTTGATAACTTTATTTATCTATATATATAATTATCTTCGTGGTCAGACCCTGCGAGGCAAGAAGTTGCAAGTATGTGCAAAAGAGCATGACGAATGACCCTCGCTCGGGTCAACTCAACATAGTTAACGATTGACAAGCGAAGGTAGTGGAGGGGTGACCAAAAATGACTCTTGCGTTTCACTTACATTGTTCCTTCACAGAAAACGTGAGATTCGTAGTGTACTGGTTAACACGTCCGCCTCATGCGAGGAGGTCCTGGGTTCTAGCCCCGGCAAATATATATATATTTTGGTTTTTTCTTAAATGTCTGTTTGTGCCCATTCTTTTACCTCTTTATTTCATAGCATACTCTGAAGACTGGCTAATCATAGACAGTGCAAAGAACGTTTGGGGGGGGGTGAGAGTACAGACACAAAAAGCAGCACCAAGTAAATAACAAATAGCGAGTAAAAGTGAAGACATGCACACTCAGGTTTTTGTTACCCGCCTCCAATTTATTACTACCATTCCTTAAACATAAACTTTGTTTGGCCGATCCTAGTGAGGGTTAGTCATATTTAGGGTTGTTAATTGCGTGGTGTTTTAAATTATTTTTTTTTAAATTTACTTTTGTTTTTTGGTTGAAAACCCATTATAGATTATGTAGCCCCGTTTTTAAACCAATTATCGCTTTACATCTGACTTCATAGAAGTAAGGGGTTTACCAAATTTCGCCTGCAAAGGTCTCGAAAATAAACAATAAATTGTCTATTCTCTCTCCCAAACCGACGTTCACTCGCGTTGTTTTGATTTCTTCGTGCTGTAATTTGTGTCCGTTCTTTCTCAACTTTCTTTGAACTCTCCATGAGCGAGTCTGCGGCGTATGCTACGCCTCGGGGCGTCTAGTATTACATAAATAAAAAAAATACCACGCGCATCGCAGCTGTAAATTTGGATCCATTTAGCGTTGGTTTCCCGCGAACCAAATTTCTGGTAGATGTGACCATAAATAACAAAGACCGTTAGAAACGTTCAATATAGCAAATGACATTTGCGCCATAGCAACAAATTAAGTAAAAGCCGTCTAACAAATTTCGAGAATATGAGGCTAGATAAAATAAATGTAAATATGGTGAACGTTGTCGACTGTTAATATCGTTACACAAATCTGATTTCTTAATTAATTATCATTGACAATAGGACATCAATATTCCAATTCCCCATAGTTTTCGAATATCTTTCAGCAAATACTTATGTGCCAAGTTTGATTGAGGAACATACATTGTAGCCAGAACAGTTTTTTCAGGTATGTACTCAACAACTCGCTAAAGAATATTGTAGATAAGGGACTAACAGGGCAAGGTGGCATGCACGCTCGGCTGGCGTGCCGGAGGTCACGGGTGAAAGCTGAAATTTATTTCCGAGGCCAAGGGTGTCCCTGAGTCCACGCAGCTCTGAAGGGACACCTGATACTAGTTAAGGAAACAAGGGTGGCTTGGTATTGCGTGGAACCCTCATAGCCGCGGGCCATGAACGCTGCTTTACTAACCAACATACCTGCAATGAAGGAACGTCTGTATAGTTAAGAAAAGACACAAATAAAGACCGTGATAGATCCCTTGCCCAAATGTTGCAAGACGTAAATTTAAAAAAGATCTGTTTATTTCAACGATTAACTGGAAAAATAATTTGTCAAAATCGGTCAAGGTTGCTTAAACTCAAAATGGAGATATAATGACATTGAGCATCCTGGGCTAAAACGGTGCAAAATGTAAAGTTCAAATGGCATGACAATTCAATCTGGGTAATAAACGAGCTATGTGTCAATATTTTTTCATTTTTTTTATTTTAAAATTTCATCTTCATCGCCCGTCGTCTCATCTGAGATATATGCAACACACAAATGCTCTCCAGCCTTCCTGGTCTTGCGCCAGTCTCTCCAACTGTCCCCAGCTGTGCCCACTATTTATGGAGCTTTCCTCCAGTTCCCTTTTCAAAGTCATTTAGTGTTGATAACTTTTTCTCTTGCCCTTTGGGTTCAAATTGAGAGCTTGTCTCGTAATACTGTGTGTAAGCTTTCTGAGGGTGTGGCTATCCATCCCCATCTGCACTGGCAGATGAAATGTTGCCACAGGTACTCGTTGGTTAGAACGTTGAAACAGCGGATTCGGATAATCATTCGGTGACATGATATTATACATGTTTGTAGCTTTGTGAACTGGCTGCTGTGTGAGCTATTTTTTGCTCCATATAGATGGACAGGCTTGAATGTGGTGTTAAATATCTGGGCCTGGATCTGGAGGATTCAAGTTCTTGTAGATCCATTCTTTTTTTTAAGATGTTAAATGCAGTTCTCACTTTGCCGACTTTCACTGATGCTGTCAAGGTATGTAAAGCTATCCACCACCTCAAGATTTATTTCTTCCAGAGGTATAGGTGTGTTGCTTGATGCATTTTTAAGGACTTTTTCCTATATGGATTTTTTTTCCAACCCAAACATAGAGCTGTGTTATATATTTTACTCTTGCATCTGTTGCTGTGTGTGATATTAGGGTCAGATCATCCGCAAAATACACGTCATCCAACGAATTCCATAGTTTCCACTGGATAACATCTCTATTCTGCTATGTAGACATTTTCATTATACAGTCAATGGTTAGCAAGAATTATAAAGATGAAAGCGGACACCCCTGTATGACAACTGTCTTGATCCCAAAGCCACTGTATTTTGTTGGAAATGAATAATTGACATAGCTGTCCTTCAGAGGAAGCCTTATTAATCTGTCGGTTTTTGCGTTACCCCGTAGTGTCTTAGCACGTCCACAGAGTTGGCCTGTCAACACTGTCAAAACTATTCTCATAATCGATAAAGTAAGTGTATAGTGGCAATTTCCACTCCAGGGATCGTTCCAATATAATTCTCAGTGTGGTAATCTGGTCAGTGCATTATCTGTCCTTTTAATCGTTTCTGTTGATCTCTAAGATGGAGGTAAATTGCCTCCATCATTCTGTTTGAGGGAAAGCTCAAGAGCTCAGTTGGAGCAAGAGCTAAGATCTCATTTATTTAGGAGCTTAATGAGTGTCCTTCTTTCCACTCCGCCTGTATTTGGTTTCCTTCCATATTTTCGTGAACAGTATGTGTAACATTTCAGAGCTAGTCGTCATGTCTACTGTAAACGCTTCTGCCGGTATTTTGTCTGGGCATGCCGCTTTGCCTTTCTTTAGTAGTTTTATCGCTCTGTTTATCTCTTGCTTTGTGGATGTGCTGCAATCTATTTCTAGATCTGTTTCCGTTGACTCTATTTTGAGTGTGTACTGTGGGGCTGGTTGGGGGAGGAGTTCTTCAAAATGCCCTTTTCATCTTTTTTTTTCTGATCGTCTTTATCAGTTATTGAATTCCCATCTTTAATTTTAACTGGTCTCTCTAGAGATTTAAACTTTCCGGACAACTTTTAATTGTACTGAACAGTTCTCTCGTGTTTTCATGATAAGCTGCCTCTTCTTCTTCAAGTGATAATCCTTTTATGTAGGTCATTTTATCTGACTTTATACTACGTGTAACCCTAACATCTTGGAGAGATGTTTGAAATTTAATAAGCTATACATCTTTAAAAGATTGTGAAAAAAACATGTAAAAAAATATTGTACATATAACTCATGTTAAAAAGTTATATTTTAGGTCCGCGGCCCTTAATACGTTGACATTTAAAACTGTTTATGTCAGAAACGTTTTTGGGATCGTACTTAGCAACTTTCAAATATTAACGGCGAGCGGAACAATACAATACTATTTATACATTTTATACCACGAAATAACGTTATGGCCCCCTCCCCCGAATCCAATGTGAGTAAGATGTCAAGTTAAAAAAAACCTATTGATATCAATTTTGATCATAATAATATATTTGTTCGTCTATACTTGTCAGGGTCGTATAAAATCAAATTGGGAATAAATATCAGTAAGGCTCCTCTGGCCAAAACGGTTAAGAGGAAAGCTAAAATTGCCTAAAATTTCAATCTCAATTATGATGGAGTTATGTGTCAATATTTTTCAAGATTGTTTACAATTTAATAAAGTTAAACAGTTTTAAAAGTGTAAACTCCCAAAGGACGAAAAATGTACTCTTCCAACTTTTTAATTTTTTTTTGATCTTTTACATTCTAATTTTATTTTTAAAATGTATCCCTAAATAATTGAATAAAATTAGAAAAAATACGATTTCAGACATTAATTTTAAATTTAAATTTAAAAAAAGTTTTGCCCCACCCTCGTGTTTTTGGTTTACCGGAACGCTACTTTCGTTCGCCAGTCTAAAATTCTTGTTAAATTTAATGAGACAAGTCGGCCGAATTTTTTAAAATTATATCGAAAGATTCATCATTTAGCGAAGAAATTGTTTATATTCATAGCTGACAAGTAATTTCTATTGAATGAAATCAAAACAAATTTATTATTAGTACGGGTAATTTATTTATTTTAATCGATGGACAAGTTCACTATCGAAGTTATGTATTTTTCCTTTGTTACAGAGTTCTCCCACATCGCCCATTTTTTCACAAATAAAATTGATTTGACTAAATCTATTGATATATTAAGTAGAAATGAGACATCTATAAATCGAGGAAATCCATTTTAGCACGTATATTTGTCTTTCTTTTTATTTTGTTTGAAGTATGTATTTTATATTTTCCCCTCAAGTCCATAAAAAATTACCTTTGACTTTGTTTACCATGTTTACACTTTTTAAGGTGGCATCAATATTTTGCAATTTACTTCACATTCTGCTTGATAATAAGCTTATAATCATTCTAGATTTTCTTAATAATTGAATAGTTTATTTTAATTAATTATGTTAAATTTTATGATTGCTTTTTACAAGCCTATTTCTAATGTTTTTCCTAATATTTCTATTTCATCGTTACATTTATGGCTCTGTAGATTGGGACCTTAGACCAGCCCAAGCATTTTCCTGAATACAGGTTTAAACAACCACCCATTGCCCATGGTCTCTGAGTCCACTTATGGTGTTCCTTTTGCTGAATCAGCCATCAGAGATGAGGGAAGAAATATATAATTATCTTTCATTGTTCAAGTTGCTATTCGGAATTCGCAGACTTACTGCTAGAGACTCTTAGAAGCTCTGCCTATATAATTGTTGCTAACATGCACCTCCCTAAGTCAACAATATTCAGAAATTCATTTAATCTTATCATGGACTATGGACGTGCTATGGAACATGGGACTTGTGCAATTGGTCACAAGTTCGAATCCGTGTGAAGGCAAGGGTTTGTTCCCGGGGCCTAGGGCGTCCCTGAGTCACCCCGCTCCGAATGGGTACCTAACACTACATGTAGTTAGGCGGCTGGGTAATGCGTGGAACCCACAAAGCCGTGGCCTGAGAACGCTGCATCACTTGCCAAACAGATCATCTGTCATGGTCTGGGGACGCAACTATCTTCTGTATAGAAGGAGCGTCTGTATAGGTAAGACAAGACAAGGGAATTAACTATTATTATTCAAATGATTATGAGTAAGACGGTATAAATTTTAGTTTTAGACTTTAAACTTTATATTTCTGAAATGTTCAAAAAGGAATATTGAGGTAAACAAAACAATCTGGGAAGTGATATATATGTTCCAATGGTTCTAGAAGAAAGTAAATGAAACTATATTTTTCTAGACCCAACATTTCAACTGAAGAAAGAATGATACCTGTAAGAAAGAAGAAATATATTATTAGGCAAATATATTCGGCTGACCGCTCTTAACTGTATACCACTCATAAGCCAATGACATTTTACAAAATAAGAATCAAATATATTACTATTATTAACTTATTTTAAGATTATGAACAAAGAAAGAAGTGTTCACTATAGTGTGTTTTTTAATTAAATTTGTTCTTGTTATCATTTGCAGATAAATCATCTTATTTTATATCATAATTAATATTTTAAAACATTTTTTATCAAATAAAATATAACTTTTTAGGATAATAATGATTATAAGAAACATATTTTGTTATGTTCTGACAAAATAGGCTTAGTTATAGAATTATTCCATTGCTAAATTTTATAATTTTTTGTAGTAAAGGAAAAAATAGCTGTATTTTATGAATTTAAGGATACTAATTTAAAAATTGTCTAAATTTTGTAAATATCAGCAAATTGCTTTGAATTTTTGATATTCCATGTAGAAATGGACACTGTTGATGGCTATAATAAAGATTGTATGCTTGCTAATACACTTATTATTTTCCTTCATACAGTGTGTGACATGTTGTGATTTTCCGTACAAAGTTTAAATGAAAAAAATCCATTAAATAATTTGAAGTTCCAGCTTCATTACCACAAATGAGTTCAATTTACTATCAATAGATAGATAATTTAATTGTGAATACAAAAAATGCATAACGTGTCATTATTTGTGGTTTTATTCAGTAAAAAAAGAAAATTCCTGTAACTACCTAAATCAGGTTGAAAAAAGGGGGAAAACTCAAGAACACTCGAGAGTTTCAATAAACAGAATTTTGACACCGAGCCTCACGAAGGAGTGGATATTCTGAGTGGAAATAAAACAACCCCGTAAAAACAAAGTTTTTGACTATAAATCCCTTATATATGAGACATAACTAACAGTATTGATTATTTTCAAACATTTACAGACTGAATCTGTCTTAACTCAACTTTGCATTATAACCCTAGTGAGGGGGGGGGTGGGGGGAGGTGTGGGTGGGGGGGGGGAGAGGGGAAAAGTCTGGTCACCGATTCGCTTGACCGAGCTCAGAGTGACACGTAAAATGTAAACAAAAGCGCCCGTCGCTTCGTTGGGTCGCCTCAATGCTCAAAATTTCACGTGGCAAAAAAACATTAATAAACCGTGAATTGAAATTACATACCTCATATAAGGATCAACTAAAAATGCATTAATTTAATTACGGTACGTTCGATCGATCTGAAATTTTGATATGATGCATTGTTAGGTCGGACGGGTCCGTGTGCCGAATTTCAGTTCGATCGGATCATGGGAAGTGGTTCATTTTTGACTTCTGTTTTTCCGCCCGCCCGCCGAGCCCAAGACAGACAGACAGAGAGAGAGAGAGAGAGAGAGAGACGGCGGTGAAGTTAATATAAGGGATTTAAATAAAACAAACCCGTAAAAACAAAGTTTTTGACTATAAATCCCTTATATATGAGACATAACTAACAGTATTGATTATTTTCAAACATTTACAGACTGACACCGAGTAATGTCCCTTGTCTTTAATAAATGGGGGTGGGATGTGAGGGGGTGTCGGCACGACGGTCGGCGTCAACACGACGGTCGGCGTCAACTCAAACTCACGTGAATCTGGCAGAAAAAAACAATAACGAACAGTGAATTTTGAATTACATACCTCATATAAGGATAAACTAAAAATGCATTAATTTAATTACGGTACGTTCGATCGATCTGAAATTTTGATACGATGCATTGTTAGGTCAGACGGGTCCGTGTGCCAAATTTCAGTTCGATCGGATCATGGGAAGTGGGTCATTTTTGACTTCTGTTTTTCCGCCCAGCCCGCCGAGCCCAAGACAGAGAGAGAGAGAGAGAGAGACGGCCGCGAAGTTAATATAAGGGATTTAAAAACTACATTTTTGGTGGCCACTCTCCCCCAATGAATGCTAATGTTTTGTCTCATCATGAGAGTATATTAAACAATTTTCAAAGTTACTTGCTTCTACCTAAACGTAAATTTGAAGAGCGTGTCACCAGTCAAGCGGACATTTATTGAGTTGGGTAAGTGCCATGCATAAGTATAGATTCAGATACATTCAAAGAGCTTATCTGATGTCTATTGAGCTGATATGGGTCAGACCGAAATACTTGGCGTGACGGCACAAGACTTCGAATTTTTGTTGTTCCATTTGTTGTTTTTGTTTAATTAGCATACAACGCAGACTTGCTTATGTATAATGCAAAGAAAAAGGGGAAAGAACGGACACAAACTACAGCACGAATAAATCAAAACTACGCGAGTGAACGTAGGTGGGGATGAAATACCGACGCATTGTTGCTAACTGCCCTTCACCCTTCACCACCCTTCACCACTCTAGCTTGCCAACCATAAACTGTGATTGGCCGACCCTAGCAAGGGTCATCCATGTTCACAAAAAGGGGGTAAAAGAAAGGGAACAAACACAAACATAAAAATAAAAATAATATTTGTTTTCGCTGGGGCTTGAACCCTTGACCTTCCGCGTGTAAGGCAGACGTGATAACCATTACACTACGAATTACATGTAATTCTGTGAAGTAATAACACAACCGAAATCAAGAAGCATTGTTGTTCTCGAAATAATCCCACTCACCCTCCCCCCTTTTTGAACGCACTTCGCTGGATTGGTCGACCCCAGCGAGGGTGATTTGTCCTGTTTGTTTGAACACACTCGCTTTTGAATTATACATAAATACTAGCAAAATCCCCGCGCTTCGCTGAGGAAGTTAGAATTTTAGTAAGCGTTGAAAACCCGTTTCACACCAATTCAAAACACCAATAGATTTCAGTCTGAATCATGATTGATATACATGTTTGTCAATATTTTTCAAGGTCGTGTAAAATAAAATGGGTACTAAAATGACATTACGGGCCCCGTGCAAAATGGATGCAGGATGTGTATATCTCATAAGGTCTGAGGATTTCAGTCTGGGTCATTATAGAGAAATGTGACTATATTTATTTAAATTATTTTTTTAGGTAACAAAGCTTTAAATGTTTATGAAAAAAATATTTTGGGTCCCGGCCACAAAGGAATAGACGTTAGAAGTTCATTACACTATATATATATATGTTTAAAATCAATTTGGCCATAGTTCATCCATTTACCTAGTAGCCACATTTTAAATTACCTTTTATATAACTAATGTTAAAATATGGCATACATGCCCCCAGCCCGAAATAAGTGGTTTTTAAAAAACTTTTACTTTTAATGCCAGAAACCTTCGATGGAGCGCACCCAAAAACTTCCTAATGTTTAATGGCCGGGGGATGAATAAAATACATTTACAATTAATACGTCTTTAAAATAAAATTAAAATAAGGGCCGGGGGCCCTGTCGGGGTAATATGTATAGTTCAAAACAACAGCTTATTTCAATTTGGATTATGATAAATATATTTGTTAGTAAACATTTGTTTTTAAAAACTGAGTGAAATCGAATGGTTAAAATGTCTTAAACGTTTACTCAAAAGAGATTAGGGGCCCTCGGCTACAAAATATTGAAAAAATATAAATTTAATGCTCTAAAGAATTTTAATATAGGTCATCAAGTTTTTATCTTCCTAGTTTTGTAAAAATACATTTACACAGTATCCTAAGTATTTTTTATTATTTTTGTAGGGTGTAATTTATTTCATTTAAGTTAAAAATATTACTTTTGTGTCTCGGGCCCTCAGTGAGTGATAATTAAACAAAAAAAAATTGCCTGTTACCATTCCGGGAGTGTACTCAACAACTTCCCAAAATTTCATGCTTCTAACTACACGGGAAAATTGAGAATCTGTGATGATTAACTTTTTTACATAAGAAACAAAAATTGGACCCCCGGCCCCCAGTGAGTGAAAATTAAATATTTGTTGGAATGTTACCATCGCTGGAGTACTCAATAATTTCAAAATGTTACATGCTTTTACCTACACGGAAAATCAGAGAATTATATTTGAGTCAGATTTTATATAAGAAAAAGCAAATTTGGGCCCCCCGGACCTCAGTGAGTGATAATTTAATTATTTTTTTGTGTATGCTACCATTGACAGAGTTGACTCAACAAATTCCCAAAGTTTCATGTTTCTACCTTAAGACATTTTACAGTATAAGGAGAAAAAAAACGCTCTTGAGCCCCCATAAGAGTGAATTTTAAAACTCTTTTACGCAAATTTGCATTGCAAGAGGGTACTCAACAATTTCCCAAAGTTTCATGCTTTTACCTACACGGAAAGTTGGAGAATTCATGTTGAGTCATTTTTTAATATTAGAAAAAACTTCTTTTGGGCCCGCGGCCCCAGTAAGTGTTAATTTAAATCGTTTTTTCACCTGGTACCATCACGGAATTTTTCTTATCAACTAGTCAGAGTTTCAAGTTTCTACCTACACGAGGAAATATGAGAATTTGTGATTTACAGTTTTTATATAGCTCATTTAAGGAAAAACTTCATTTGGGCCCCCGGCAACCAGTCTTTGGTAATTTAAATATTTTTTTTGCCTGTTAACATCGTGGATATGTACTCAACCACTTCCCAAAGTTTCATTGGTCTGCCTACTCGCAAAATATGAGAAATAGTTATTTTTCATTTTAATAAAGCCCATATTTGGAAAATAATTGTTTTGGGCCCCCGGCCCCCATGAGTGTGAATTCTATAATTCTTTTAGGCCAAGTATCGTCGCAAGAGGCTACTCAACAACTTCTCAGGGTATCATGCTTCTAGCTACGCGTGAAAATGGAGAATTAGTGAGGGGTCAGTTTTTTATAAAAGACAAAAAAAAACAATATTTGGGCCCCCGGCCCCCAGTAAGTGATAATTTAAATTAATGTTTTCGCTTGTTACCATCGCGTAAGTGTACTTATCAACTCCTTAGAGTTTCATGCTTCTACCTACACAGGAAATAGGAGAATTAGTGATTTTTAGTTTTTTTTTAGCTCATATAAGGAAAATCTTCATTTGGGCACCCGGCCCCAAGCAAGTGATAATTTAAATATGTTTTCTCCCGTTACCATCGCGGGATTGTCTTCAACAACTTCCCAAAGTTTCATGCTTCTGCCTACTCGGGAAATAGGAGAATTAGTGATTTTCAAATGTTTATATAGCCCATGGAAGGAAAAAAATTGTTGGGCCTCCGGCCCCCTTGAAGATGAATTTAACTTTTTTTTTCGCCACATGTCACCAAGAGAGGGTACTTGACAACTTCCCAAGGTTTCCTGATTCTACCTATACGGGAAATCCGAGAATTAGTGATGAGTCAGTTTTAATATAAGAAAAAAGCTACATTTGGGCCCCCGGCCCCCAGTAAGTGATAATTTAATTATTGTTTTTACCTGTTACCATCGTGGAAGTGAAATTAACAACTAACCCAAGTTTCATGCTTCTATTTACATGGGAAATAGGAGAATTAGTGTTTTTTTCGTTTTTATATAGCTAATAGGAGGAAAAAAACTTCATTTTGGCCCCCAGCCCCCAGGAAGTGATTAATAAAAATAATGTTTTACTCCCGTTACCATCGCGGGATTTTACTCAACAACTTCCCAAAGCTTCATGCTACTGCCTACTTGGGAAACAGGAGAATTAGTGATATTCAAATTTTATAATGGCAATATAAGTAAAAAAAAACGTTTTTCGGCCCCTGGCCCCCATGAGTGTTAATTTTAAAATTCTTTTACTCCACTTTTCGTCGCGAGAGGTTACTCAACAACTTCTCAAAGTTTCATGCTTCTACCTACACGGGAAATTGGAGAATTAGTGATGAATGAGTGAGTCAGTCGGGGCTTTGCCTTTTATTTAACCACGTTTTATTAACTCGCTTTCGTTCCTGACGCATTGTTTGTCCAAGATATTTTCAAATCTGCCAACGTAAAATTGAACCACTTCTGATGGCCCTAGTGATCTGAAATTTTTACCACAGGTAGATCTTGGATGACAATTCAGTTTTTAAAAATTTTAGATCGATCAAATTTACCGTTATTAAATTATTGAACTTTTTATTTTATCTATAGTCTATATATAACTATCTGTACCGTCTGGTTTCGTTGTGAGTTCACCCCGTGACCACATCACAATGTTTTTAAAAGGTTGGGCGGGCGCTGGTGAGGTGTTTTAAAAAAATATTTGAGGTAAAAAAAATATTTTTAAAAACCAGGTTGTTATAAGTGGTCTATGAATTAAAAAGAACAAACAAGCGCAGGAGACATTTACAATGTACAAATGTAGTACGAGGAAAGTAAGGACATCAAGGAATTGTTCAACGAATTGAAGTCTTTCTATGCCCATCTGGTACTGTATCTTACTTGTACTTGGCATTTTGGAGCTATATTAATTGATATACTAGTCTACTTAAACCGGAAGTTTATCACAATGGCGGAAACCAAATTTTCTCTGCCTTCTTTAAATAATAGTCTATAAGAATGGATAGACTAAGGGAGTAAACCCTACGATAAAATCAGGTGTCGGAGTCGCTTAGCCAGTTTTATTGCAAACGCGCTTAATCTCTGGCAACTCCTGCGACTCAGATGGCACCTCGTTGTATCAGCTAAGATGTTCCCCTGGTATCACCATCTGAGTGGAGAGAGAGGGCTTGCTGCCTAGGCAGCAGCTGGTCTTCTTCAAATCACAGCCTAGGCTATCGTTGCCTCCTTGTTTTCTGTCTCCTCAATTAAAACCTTTGAGAGGTCACTCCAGCTTCACTACAAGGAGTAAGCACAACACTTGAAACGACAGTAAGATGATGTTCAACCATGACTCACCTGCCCAAGTTGGTAATGTGGATCAGAGATATCAACTCAACAAGCGAGCCAAAACCCAAGCACAATTTGAACAAATAAGAAAGAGGTTGCCAGCACTTCGTTTGTCGAGCTGAAATGTCAGAACTCTGTGCACTGCTTTTAATTCTGACCCTTCATGTACAGAAGATATAAGGAACACTGCGGTCATTGACAGGGAATCTTCTCGATTCGGCATCTACATTGCATGTCTACAGGAGACGCGGCTGGCTGACAACGGCAAAGTGGTTGAGGCCAACTACACATTTGTCTGGCAAGGACTACCATCAGACAGACCATGGCAGCAGAAGGGCCAGGAGAAAGGGCAGGGGGGAGCAGAGGAGCAGGAGTACACGCCATCGCCCCATGAGGACAGACGGTTGCCATACATATAATTGGACTTAAAAGAATGAAATAAATAGAAGTACAAATATTTATTTTTTTAAAACCACATTTTTATAAGCGTATTAAAAAGAATAAAATAAGTTAAAACTTATTAGTTCAAGTACTTCGATTTAATATGACTAAAAACGTGGGGCGGGTGTTTGGTCTAAAAATTAAAGGTGTCTAATTTAGAAGGCAAAAGAGAGATCTATAAGTGAGAGAATGAGTGAACCGCATATGATAAACCTCAAAAGCACCCGCCCCACGTTTTTAGTCATAATAAATCGAAGTAATTGAACTAATAAGTTTTCACTTATTTTCTTCTTTTAGTCCGCTTATAAAAACGTAGTTTTTAATACTTCTTTTTATTAGTATATATTCCTTCTTACAGTAAGATTACCTGCTTATTATTAGCGCGCAATTTAGAAAGAACCATGAAGGAATTATATGAAAATTTTATTGGGTTACAGTATCTAATGCTAGATACAAAACATATTTAACGCTATTATGTTCAAATAAAAGTTCAAAAATCAATTATCTAAAGATTAGCCTATTTAGCAGTTGTTCAAAAGCTATTATTTAAATAGAAGAGAAAAGGAAACTAAGGAATTATTTTAAATGTGACGCAACAGTTCAATACAAGAAAAACATAACAGAGCACTGAGTGAAAATTGTATTGTAGGTTATAGTACAGTTATACTTTAGATTGTATGGAACCTGATATTAGAGACACACGTGCTGTGTTTCGTGTAAATCTGTGTTTAGAATAGATATGAACAAAACGATAAGTGACAATTTTAAAACAAATTAGTAAATAATTTCGAGTGCAATGCACTATTTAACATATATTTTTTAAAAATAAATAATAACAATATTTGTTTTTTTTAGTATGCAAATCTTAGTTAATCATACGACAAAAGCTTAACATTGAGTAGGAACTATGCAGCTAACTCTGTACGAAATTTAAGCTGCGTAGAAACAGATAACTAGGGTGACGGCACCTGCAAATTTTGGCGATTTCGAACATAATTCTTAGAGATTTGCATTTAGGTCGCTCAGAACACGAGTATATACTTGACAAGAGCATTACCCGAAAGGGTTCCCTGAATGTACACAACAAAGACCGAAAAGCATCCAGAACAATGATGATGATGAACAATGATCCAAAAGGAAAAAAAAATCGAACTTACTGAGTGGTCTGTTAATAGGAAGTGACATGCATCCTGTACTAAAAAAGAGTCTTTTTAAGAATACTAAAGACCGGACGACCCTCTTGGTAAGGATAAAAGTGCACATGACGACATAAATGTGAAAAATATTTATGTCTACTTTCTCCGTCTCACTATTCCAACTGATTCCGCAATGTACATTCAAAATCATTGTATGGCAAATGGTGGTACATCTATCCAGTACTCAATCACTTGCTTGTCATTTGGCGAGTTGACAAGAAATGAACTGAGATCTGAAGGTAACTGGACTAGTTTATGTGTAATGTGTTACATTCAACAAACACTAGTTGCTTTGCAATTTTAAGTCTTTTTCATAGGATAAAAGCAAACGCACTGACCAATATCTTCCACAATCTTTAAGCGGACGTTGCCTTCATCTAGAATAATTTTTCACGGGAAACAATTCCATATTATTTTTTGTTAACGATCCCATTGCATGTGCGAAGAAAATTGTGAAGGCCTTACAAATGCGATGTGGAACGATTTGATGATAAATGTATGCAACATAAGGTCAATAAAGAAACTTTAACAGGGTCTTTAATTTTAAGGCACATGATCACAAAAGACTAAAACACACAAAATAAACCGATTACTTTGCCACTAGGGAACGAGGACTAAGTTTATTAAGAGCAGAACGAGACATTCCCTTACACCAAGGACGGTTCTAACCACTGCGAACCTCATCAGGCAAAAGAACACAGACATTGAACCGGCCATTCTGCACACGGGACAACGTACAGGGTCCCACCTCATCCCAACGCTTACCTCGGGGCAATTTGAGTACAGCCACACGGTACAGGTGTGGAAAGAAGTAGATAGCGATCAACCACCAACGCTGATTGATTTTGTGTTAGGAGCGAATACAATTGATTTGGAAAAAAGGCACAGGCGTTTATTTAAGGTCGACATTTAGTAGATACAACAATCATAGTGAGACAAAGCTGGCTGTGCTGTCAGTTGGAGGAAATAACTTAGATGTTCAATATGTTAGGTGTATTCACGTAATCCAAGGGATGTGGAGGCGAGCAATGACAAAAACGAACAGAAAGTAGAAGTTTAGACAATATAATTGAATAAGAGTCCTAAGGAAATTGGAAAACTGAGAGTATTTAAGAAGCTCACGAAAATTGAAGACAACAAAGTTCACAGGGGAGTAAACCTGGAACGAAAGGTCCAGCTATACAATTGACTACGTCAAGGGTGCCCGGCCCGTGGGCTTAACACTGCCCACGCTCTAATTTTAACTGGCCCGCAGCATATCTGGAAAAAATGATTGACGTATTATTTCTGTAACGACATTATTTTTATAAATAAAATATAAATCTTATAGTATGCATATGTAAAGTAAAAGTCTAAATTTTGTACTGTATGGAGTTCGTCTAATGATGGCAAAAACCTATGGCATCTTCTTGTTTACAATCACTTAACATTTAGAGTCTTAAAGACCGAACATTGGGGAACAATTATTTTCGTTCGATTTCTCTGGTGTCAATAAAATCAAATAAACATAGTAAAAATGTATGTAATTATTACTGATGGTGACCTTGCCATAAATTTTGAGTAAAGTGGACTAGCAGCACTTGTCTGTTACAAAGTCAGTGAAGAACTAGGCTAATCTGTTATACTTTATTTGTCTAATTCAAAAACAAGTTATTTGTATCAGACATCTTAGGTGATCATGTCATTAAGCCATTGATAGTAGCGACTTTGTATATTTGCTATTCAGCTCTGTTTTTCTGCCAGATTTTTAATTTTTAGTTGCCGTGACAAGACATAAACTTTCTTAACACAAGTCTTCAAGGGTGCACTGCAGTTATTAACAGCTGCATAAAGGAATATTCCAGGAGGTTCGAATATTTGCTAAGAAAATGCTCAATTTCTTTGGCTTGATATACAGGTGTGCGAAGACATTCTAAGTTATGGGTTTCAACAGGAACCGTGTGAGGATGAGACTAATTGAATCTCACCTGCGTGATATCATACGTATCAAACTAGTTGCATTGAGACTGACCTCACTTTTTCACTGCAGTCAAGATCTTAGTTTAACCCTTCACATCAAATTTCACAATACAAATTGTCTAACTATGTCATTTTTGTTTATGATCCTAATCCGGACCCCGCATAACTTTACTTCATGGAATATGCCCCACCATGCAAAATGTTTGGATGCCCCTGGATTACGTGAAATATACGTTATCTCCATAGTTAAACTCTCCATCATGAAAAAAAATGGTCGAGTTAGAATAGGTGCGTTTATGCAAGAGGTCTCTTTTTCTCAGTATCACAAGTAAAGCAACTAATTTCAAAGTCCCTGTCTATGCCTTTGCATGCAAAACAGTTCTTAGTTATATGGCATAATACAAAATGCAGCTCTTTGTTGTTTTTTTTATTCGCGGCGTTACGTGTCACAACAAAACGTCAATGTTCAGATTATGTATGACGTAGAACTCCGATACATAGTTGAAGAAAGTTCTCACATGACCAAGGTGGAGCGATAACAATAATCAAATTGAAAAAAAAATCAATCAGATAAGAGCTGTGCACTGAACAAATCGGAGTAACTTGTATCGGTTTGACACGAAATGGGATGTCTGCTACAGAATATGTGGAAACGAAGGGTGAAAAATTAATTGATGCCTTAGTGTCAGGTGCTGGTAGGGTTGTAGGGTTGTTTGATTCCAAAAACTGTGAATAGATATCTTTATGGCGATGCCCCTATAATAAGGCTTGCATGTAAAACAATTAGCTGGGTCCACCTTATATAAAAGATCCATATGTAGTGGACCTTTGAATTCTCATCGTTATATAGATTCTAAAAAAGTACAAATGAATAAACAATTGAAGAAAAAACAATTTAAAGTCTAAGCTTAACATACAAGTCAAACTATATGTTTCTACATGTCTAAAAGATTGTTTTTAAAATAATTTAAATTTCGTTTTGTAACTTACAAATAACAGCCAGAATCAAAATCATTATGCAGACGATGGTATTCATTTTGATTTCAATGCTTAAGCTGATAATTTAATGTCTGGAAATTAGCAATTAAGTCTATTCTATCCCACGACTTGATGTTTGCAACAAGGGAGATGTTTGCAAGTCTGAAATACAATTTTTGCGTGAGCTTACAAACAAACTTCGACGCACGCAATATGTAACTTAAAAAAATAAATAAGATATTGTTATATGTTTGCAATAACATTGTAGTGGTTCTAATTTTTTTCAACAAAATGTTTTATTTAGTACAACGACGAAAGAATAGCGAAATCAGGCATATACATTATAAAAATAATTTCTTTTTTTTTCTTCAATTATTTTGATAATTTCGCATTTAAAAAAATATCAGTCTAAAACAGTCTACATCAAAAAAACATTTTATGAAAAGCAATTTGAGACTCTTTGAGAATTTTTTATTCCAGGTGATAAAAATGTGTTTGTCAAAACCTGGCTACCAAAAATATATCTTTTGTCGGTCTTCTTGTCTGTCTATCTATCTATCTATCTATCTATCTATCTATCTATCTATCTATCTATCTATCTATCTATCTATCTATCTATCTATCTATCTATCTATCTATCTATCTATCTATCTATCTATCTATCTATCTATCTATCTATCTATCTATCTATCTATCTATCTATTTATCTATCTATCTATCTATCTATCTATCTATCTATCTATCTATCTATCTATCTATCTATCTATCTATCTATCTATCTATCTATCTATCTACTATCTATCTATCTATCTATCTATCTATCTATCTATCTATCTATCTATCTATCTATCTATCTATCTATCTATCTATCTATCTATCTATCTATCTATCTATCTATCTATCTATCTATCATCTATCTATCTATCTATCTATCTATCTATCTATCTATCTATCTATCTATCTATCTATCTATCTATCTATCTATCTATCTATCTATCTATCTATCTATCTATCTATCTATCTATCTATCTATCTATCTATCTATCTATTTATCTATCTATCTATCTATCTATCTATCTATCTATCTATCTATCTATCTATCTATCTATCTATCTATCTATCTATCAATCTATCTATCTATCTATCTATCTATCTATCTATCTATCTATCTATCTATCTATCTATCTATCTATCATCTATCTATCTATCTATCTATCTATCTATCTATCTATCTATCTATCTATCTATCTATCTATCTATCTATCTATCTATCTATCTATCTATCTATCTATCTATCTATCTATCTATCTATCTATCTATCTATCTATCTATCTATCTATCTATCTATCTATCTATCTATATATATATCTACCTACCTATCTATCTACCTACCTACCTACCTATCTATCTACCTACCTACCTATCTACCTACCTACCTACCTATCTACCTACCTACCTACCTACCTACCTACCTACCTACCTACCTACCTACCTACCTACCTACCTACCTACCTACGTACCTACGTACCTACCTACCTACCTATCTATCTATCTATCTATCTATCTATCTATCTATCTATCTATCTATCTATCTATCTATCTATCTATCTATCTATCTATCTATCTATCTATCTATCTATCTATCTATCTATCTATCTATCTATCTATCTATCTATTTATCTATCTATCTATCTATCTATCTATCTATCTATCTATCTATCTATCTATCTATCTATCTATCTATCTATCTATCTATCTATCTATCTATCTATCTATCTATCTATCTATCCATCTATCAATTTCTATCTATCTATTT
The DNA here is from genome assembly GCA_944989445.1 of Ampullaceana balthica. Taxonomy (NCBI): domain Eukaryota; kingdom Metazoa; phylum Mollusca; class Gastropoda; family Lymnaeidae; genus Ampullaceana; species Ampullaceana balthica. Next base: position 68,640 of record CALYLW010002497.1, read on the forward strand.
ATCTATCTAATTCTATTTATCTATATATATATATATATATATATATATATTTGTCTATCTATATATATATATCTATATATATATACATAAATATATATTTATATATATACATAAATATATATATATATATATATATATATATATATTATATATATATATATATATATATATATATATATATATATTAATATATATCTCTCTCTATATGTATATATATATATCTATTTATCTATATATTTCTATTTATCTATATATATAACTTTCTATCGAGTGATCGATTTATCTATATATCTATCCATCTATATATATATATATATAAATATTTACATTATATATATATAATGTTCCAGCAATATAACAAGCTTTTAATATATACATCAATCAATCCATCTATTCATCCTATGATCTTTCTTTTTGTACATCCTTCATTTCATCCAATCTTTTGTTTTAAATTATGCCAACCATTAGTTTTCAAGAAAACATACTCTTATCCTCCCACGCATCAATCTATTACATTTTGGATCTATATTTGCCTCAGATAAAGTCTATAATATCTGCAAACAATAGTCTACCAAAGCCAACCTTCTTTGTCGAATTTAAGTATTTTAACAAACAATTAAATATAATTAGTTGCTGATTCCGCATTTTGCGATATTTAATGGCATATTAATTGACTAAACTTTTAATAGCCTGTTTAAAAAAAACGTAAAGATATTGTTGGAAGAACGTTTATGTTTCTGTTAGTAATTACTTTGTGATTTTTTAATAGCTTGACAAAGATAAAATAGCATTAAGAAAGTAATAAACAGTAAGAAATGTTTCACAGATAGTCTGTGTAGGTTATCACGTCTTTTTCTGTTAGTTGTCATCTTGAATGTAAATGTATTAGTAAAAAAATGGTATAATGATGAGTTATACATCTGTAAATCATTTGTTATGGTAAAATTAAGAACAAAAGAAGAAAGGAAGACAAAAAAAAAGTATTATAGGAATATTTATTTTGTAATTAATATCTGTACATCTTTATTAAAAAACACATTTTAAAAAAAAATGTTCATGTATAAATCAAAAACACGTTTTTGGAGAATCAAAATTGCAGTTAAAAATTAAATAAAACAACCCCGTAAAAACAAAGTTTTTGACATTAAATCCCTCATATATGAGACATACTTAAAAGTATTGATTATGTTCAAACGCGACAAACATTTACAGACTGAAACCGAAATTATCTCCCCTGGCTTTAAAACTGGCGGAAGGGGGGAGGGGGTTTGGACATGGATGGTTTGCGTCAACGCGTTAACTCAATTCCTGTTGTAAACCTCCAGGTTAAAACACGAGATGTGTTCACCTATGGCTGGGGTTAAGTCAAGTGACCCGTAAAATGTAAACGATTGCGACCGCTACAAATAGTTTATATGGATAAACTAAAAATGCATTAAATTAATAACTCTACGTTAAATCGATCTGAAATTTTGACACGATGCATTGTTAGTTGACACGGGTCTGAGTGCCAAATTTCAGCTCGATGCCTTCACGGGAATTGGGTCATTTTTTACTTCTGTTTTTCCGCGGTGCCCGCCCAAGACAGACAGACAGAGAGAGAGATAGAGAGGGAGAGAGAGAGACAGAGATGGCGGTGAAGTTAATATAAGGGATTTTAAAAAAAGATTAAAAGAAATAGAACATACACATCTAATTTTGACAACATTGAAACTTTCCTAAAATAGCAGACTTTTCAATTTCACAGTTCACTAGTACCGTATTGGATACAAATACTTCTTCATACTTATGCTACTGATCGTAAAAATAAAGAAACTTCAGTGGTATGTAAACTTGCCACGAATTTTATGGTACCTATAATTGATTAAAGTTGGTCAGACCCTCATCTTGTAGAAACGAACATGACTGTATCCTTTAAATTCCAGAAACACACAATAACCTTTCTAAAACAAAATTAATGGACTTAATAGGTATACATATATTTGCCCTACAAACCCGAACATCTGAAATTAATAAAGACATTTCTTTTTAATGATTAACGTAACTTATGTGTATTGTACTGTCATTTATTTGGTATTATGATAAGAAAGTTTATTTAAATTGATATATATATGTGTGTGTTTTTATCTCCATGTAGAGCGCTGTGAGCCCGGCTCCTTGCTGGGATACAGGACTATAACAATTATGAATTTATTATTATTATTTAATGTACTGACGTTGAAAGTAAACAACATAACGTTTCCAAATTAGACACCGAAGTAGAGATGAGACGTATAGCGCTGGTATGATTTTAACTTAACTATACCTATGTGAAAAAACAACAACAATAACAATAGTATTACTTAATCTATTTATTAGAATATTATCTACATATTTACTTACGGATCAAAAAAGTCCGTTGTGCGATGTAAAAAGATGGAAAATCAGACATCTTTAAAAGAATTCATTGAAACAAAACTTGAATCTGCTTACGATATTTCTGATATGATTTTAAAATAATTTAAAAGCTGATGGTTTGAAAACAATTAACGTTAAAGGTCCAATGTGTTTTAATACCTCATCATGATTGTAAAATATACAAGAGTTCAAGGAAGACTCAAAGACATCATTCTCAATGTCATAATAGTACTTTGCTCGAACAGTTCATTAAACCTTTTTTGTTACATACTGATCCAACTGAATGTAACTTCAACTATTTTGTGTAAACTAGAACGTTTGATCGCATTCTTTTCCATTTGAACACACCAAAGGTAAATAAAAAAAGAAATGTATTCTACAGGCTAGGCATTAAAGAGACTACCGACACAAAATATTAAATATACCATGTAGCCATTTTGAGGTTATTTTGAAAGCTATTGAAAAACTGACAAAAAGGCACACGAAAAGCTAAACACATAAACAGGAGCATTAAAGTTCTTAGTCAAAATGAAATATTGTTCTTTTTTAAATTTGTGTGTGTGTGTGTGTGTGTGTGTGTGTGGTGGGGGGGGTCTTTATTTGTTCTTACATTTTAAAAGATTTACTAATTTGGAAATATGTATTTCAATAATTTTATGCAGTAAATGATGTACTAAATTATTTATTAATTTCACTTTAAATTAGAAGTATTTACGTGTCATACATGACATTTTACATCAACCACAATTTTACCGAACGGGGAAAATAATAAATTAAAGACTTCGAGCTCACTTAACCTATGTCCATTTATATTTAGCCTCAAGGATATCCCTTTGTATTAGCAATATTGAATATTCCTTACAACTGTAATGAATAATGCGTGTTGCGACTGGAGCTAAAATTTTGAAAATGAAATTTTATTACTTTCAACAATGCTATTTAGGCTTACAGCATTGCATGTCTGACAATATTGTTAAATTTAAATTTGTGCCATACAGAAAAATGGGAAACTTCAATTTTAATTACGAGATGAAAGCTCTACTACTTATTTATAAGCTAACAATGAACATTGTCCTTATTCTGATATAAAAATATCTGTTAAAAAATATTTTTAAAAAAAAGATTACAAAAAAACGCTTTTGCGCTTAAAAGAAGAAAATAAACTTGTTCTATGAATACAGGTGAAATCCGTGAACATATCCACTGTACATAAAAGCGAGGGGCGCTCATCACAGCTATCTATCATGTACAAGGCTGCGAAACATAAATAAAAATTTGTATGAATATTAATAAACATTAAAAGTTTCACAACTATGCTCATATAATTGCTACTATCATATTAATTAGAAAATATTTAGCTATATGTAAAATAATAGTTGCAAAGAGAAATGAGTTGTGATGAGCGCCTCACGTTTTTATGTGCATTGGGTAGGCTCACGGCTTTCACCTGAAATCATAGAAAAAAATTTAAGCGCAAAAGCATGTTTTTAAAAATAGTGTTTTACAATATATATTTTTATTTTCTCCTTTTTAGTGCACTTTCTATATGTAAATAAAAGCTTGTCCTTTTAAAAAAAAATATTTTTTAAAAAAGTATTTTATTTTAAAAATGTGGGAGTGATATTGATAAAGTGAATGTTTGAATAATCAAAACTCCTCTTGCTTCTCTGGTGCTATCTTGTCAATTTAGATTTAGTTTCGTATTACTGAGCATTTAAAAACGAGGAATGTGGTCATCGTTACAAATGCTATATAGAGATAAAATAAAAATGCGGTAATTTAATTACGGTACATTCGATCGATCTGAAATTTTTATACAATGCATTGTCATCTAAGATCTATCTATCGTAACATTTTGAGATCTCTAGGGCTATCAGAATGGGTGTAATTTTACGTTACAAGATTTGACGGACACAACATACAAACAGGACGGATTGAACCAGTTTGACTTAAATAAAGGCGTGTAAAAAATAGATTACATTTTTTTGGGGATGGGGGTTTGAGGGGGGGGGTAGCGTGGTGGGAAACCTGTGTTCTTCCCGAGGTAAAACATACACTCTCTACGTCGCTGTTGTAATCAAATTTAACATACCTGGGCTTACACAAGGTAAAATTAGAAGAATAAACTCATTGTAGAAGCGAGTTTAAAAAAAAAGTAATATGAATACATAGGCATAAATTAGTGATTAGTGTTGTCTGTTTTCAAAGTTGGCATTAGTCTCATCTTTTACGGCTACATGCCTATCCCCAGTAGATAAGATTTGTATTAACTATTACATACATACATATATAGATTGGTCGATCGATAAATTGTTGGATGGATTGATAGTATATTGACATATGGACAAATACATGAAATAGAAATTTTAAAAAAAAGGTAGAATCTTCGTATAAGAATAAATGCTTTTAGCGTTCCGTGAAATCGTTGTTCCTTTCCACGAAGGGTTGACCTCTACGCAGCTTGGACCACGAGTAGGGTGAGCCGAACTGACTGCAGCCCGAGGCAACAAATGCAGGTAGGCAATGCAGAATTGCGGCTATGAGCTAGGCGCTATTATATCACATATGAATACATTCGCTGTACTGTTCTTAGAAAGAGGATCAGATGCAGTGGCCATGATGAAAACCAAAGTAACTGTTGATGATCTGGTTATCTGAAACGACCGTTTCGCCCTTCTCACCAATAGTATGCGGTTCCGATTTAGGGTCAGAATGGCCAGCATGGATCAGCTAAAGTTACTTAAATAACTTAGCTGGTGCAAGCTCTGAGGAAACCTACCAATTGTGGGTAACACCCTATGTAGGTTCTTTATGACCCCCTGCCCAGGGACATACCACTCCCACTGAGACTCGTGATGCCGAGGGTTTAGTGAGTCTCTGTTGGAAATTCTACCCCTTCTGATGAGGTCACTTTTGTGTGTGACATCTTCGACTATGACCTAGATTTCCAGGCGGTCACTTCACAAGAGACCGTTCCGGGTTGGGGCATGGGGAGGAGGTCCCCTAGCTGTTAGGGTTCCATTGGAGGAGAGGACATAATTGCTTAAAGGATTTTCCGGGAAGACACATAAAGAGCACTAGGTTCGGGGCTGGTGATGTTCTTCCACGTCTAGGTTCATTAATAGAAAGAATAGTTACAATTTCGAATTTTTATAATATCACAAATATTATTTAATCATAACAAATAATAAATATCACTTATGTAACTAATTGAAAAAGCATAAGACAATACAATTTTGCTCATTTTTGTTTATTAGAAGCTAAAAGTAAGTGGTAAATACGTATAATAAGTAAATATTATTATAGTATATAATTATAAATTTTTTTTAATTAAAATAGAATTTAACTTTTAATACTTGCATACAACTTAACATAGCATACTCTAAAATTTTATCAACATAATAGCATTGTTTACTCTTTTTTTTAAAGTGACGAAAACAGATAGAAACAGTTTTAAATTCTTAACACAAATAAAAAATAATAATAATAAAATAAATAAAACTTTCCATTTGAAGCAAGGAAAACTATTTTAGGCAGATAGAATTAATGTCAAATATGTACCATTAAAACACATTCTCTATTGAATATGAATTAATGGTTAATTACTATGATTAATTTAATTCTAAGCGTTAAGCTTTAGATTTAACTGAAATATTCTGGATTGATCGCAAATGATGCACATTGTATTGATGATTTTCTATTTAAACTACAATGTTAGACATTTTTTTAGAGTCTTAAAAAAATCAGAATCATGTACAACATGTGTAAATATATTTCACCCTCAAACATTTAAGTCGCTCAGATTAAATATTTGTTTGTTTTGACTAATTTATATATATACTAGCCGAGTTACCCGGCGTCGCACGATTAAAATAATAGTCCACAGATTAAAAAAAAATTATTTCAATTCATTCATTGAAAAACAATTTAAAAAATAAATTGAAATGTAATTAAAAATAAGTACATGTAATTTATATATTGCTTATATTAAGGCTTGTCGATAGACTATATTTTTGGTTTTTCCGTCTGGTGCAAAAATGAAAAGATTTGTTGGTGACCCAACTCTAGAACATGCCACATATAGCTGTCCGTGGGCAAAGCATGCTTCCTCAAGTACAATGCCTGCCACTTTTAAAGACTGTCCCTGTGCCTTGTTGATAGACATGGCAAATGCAAGCCTGATTGGAAACTGGAGGCGCTTGAAATCAAAAGGCATATCTGTTGGTATGAGTGGAATTCTTGGGATGAAGACATCTTCTCCCTTGGCGCAGCCTGTCAAAATTGTGGCTTCTATTACATGAGGTAAGAGATGCTTGATGCTCAATCGTGTTCCATTGCATAGTTTAGGGGGATCCAAATTTCTCAGAAGTATGATAGGAGCTCCGATTTTAAGTTCCAAGTTATGTGATGGCATGCCAGGAGGATCTAATGAATTCAAAAATTCTGTTGGATAGTAAACAGCTTGGGCCGGATCTGTAACCGTATCAATAGATTTGTAGTTTTTTGAAATGCCTGGTAGAAAATTGTGAATTTGAGAATTGATGCTGTTGACACTTGAATTCTTTGGAGCAAGAATGGCCCTTTCGCACAACCACTCAGGATTTTTAAACTGGTCTTGGATGTTTGGAAAAACGGCAAGTTTCAACTCTTCAAGTGACTTTGCTACAGTGCAAAAATTTGATGGGAAAGAAACTGTTCCTGATGCTGGGTCTACCTGCCACTTTCCATCGCCAAGTTGAAGCAATTGATGTGAGAAGTAGCCTGCTGCATTATCTCCATGTAAATGGACTCTCATGTTGGTGGTCAGAGTCATTTTCTTGACCTGTTTCCACAGAGTTGAAGCTTTGAGGAAGGCATTCAACTCATCGCTTGGTGTTGACCTTGGAATGACAGGCAAAGTTTGTCGAAAATCTCCAGCTAATACCACAACTGTTCCTCCCATTAGTTTTGTGTTTCCTTTTAAATCCTGAAGAGTGTTGTTCAAGGCTTCAAGAGCTCGCTTGTGTGACATTGTACACTCATCCCAGACAATGAGAGAACACTGTTCTAGTACCTTGGCCTTTCCTGATCCTTTTGATATGTTGCAGGTTACATTCTCAGAATGGTTCATGTTCAAAGGTAACTTGAAGGCAGAATGAGCTGTTCTACCTCCTGCAAGCAATGTTGATGCTATGCCAGAAGAAGCAACGGCTAGAGCAATACCTTTGTCTCGTCTGATTGTAGCCAAGAGCAAATTGATCACAAATGTTTTACCTGTACCTCCTGGAGCATCAAGGAATATGATTCCACCTTTTTTTGAGGTAACCAGTTCTAAGATGTGAATGTAGGCAGCTCTTTGATCCTCAACTAAACGTGGTTGATTTTCTGAGACATAGGCCATCAATTCATTTGTGTTATAATTTTGTTCTCGTAGAATTTCACTATTCTGAAGATTGTTTTCATTTCTTTGAGGCGTTGGTAACCCAAACTGGTCAAGGTTCCTTCCTGACATTGATACACACAAATCCTCCAACAACATAAGACACCTGTTGTAAATCTCATTAGAGAACTCAATTAGCAGTGTTTGATTCTCTCTCTTGGTTTGCAACATAATGTCCTCACTCAAATATGTTTTAAATGTATCCCAGAGAGCAAGTGGATTAGAAACAGAGCATGTTGTCAGCAAAATTGAAAACAGATGTCTCAAACGGGTAGGTGATTGAGATGTACATGCCTCCTCCATGGTCAAGACCCAATGGTGATCGTTTTCTAGTAGCCCTTGCATTTGGCAAGCTTCCCTAAATGTAGCACACACATGACCATCAACAGTTTTTAAGTCAGTGTAGGATGTTGGTCCTCTAACAACATGAAGTAGCATCCTCAAAAAGAAGCATTCTGCATTAGATGGGTGAACGGTGTACACACGTCCCAATGCATCTGAAGATTTTATCCCTGGATGATATTCAACATCTGCTCCTTGTTTTCGGCGTTTAAATAATTTTTGAGAAGCATTCCAAGTATAGTACCTTGGAACCACACAATAGAGAATGGTTTTTGCAAAGTCGTCTTGTTGGCACAGTTGAAAAAAAAGCTGTCAAAGTTGTTCTTGGTGGCTCCAGAATTTGATGATATATATTTTCTTGGTTGAAGTATACTCTTTGCCCATTTTCAAGATGAACACTCAAGTGAACAACTGTTTGGATACCGTTCATGAATTTGGAAATTCAAAATTCTCCAGACTGCTTCATTACTGCTGATGTAACGACCCATTAGAAACTTTTGCACCTCATCTGGATTCTCTTGGTTTCCTTCAAGACCAAAAACGGCCTGGTCACTTCCTTTATTGACGTACTTGCAGATGTATTTGATGGCCTTGACAGATTGGCAAGATTCGACATTTATGTGAGCTTGAAACATTTTTGTCAAAATTGGAGTGTAGGGAACCACCCATTTGTTGTCCATTTCTATTTCTTGATATGTTGAACCAACCTTCATTTTGATTTTTGCAGTA